>JBBUKS010000074.1:5026-22213 GCA_038050645.1 Hedychium gardnerianum | reverse complement strand
TGTATCCAATAATAATGCACTTTCCAGACTTGTCATCAAGTTTAGTTCTTAAAGCATCAGAAATATGTGAATATGCAAGACGACCAAAAGTTTTTAAATGAGTAACATTTGGTTTTTTTACATACCATGCCTCATTTGGAGTAGAATTTTGTAACCTTTTTGTCAGTGATATGTTAGTTAGGTAGACGACACAAGAAGTTGCTTCAGCCCAGAATTCAGCTGATAAATTTTTCTTCTTTAACATGCATCTGACCATGTCCATGATTATCTTATTTTTTCTTTTTGCAACACCATTTTATTGCGGCGTATACTGAGCTGTCAATTCATGTCTAATACCATAGTTTTGACAAAATTCTTCAAATAAAGAAGATAGGAATTCACCTCCTTGGTCACTTCTCATATTTTTTTTATTTGATAGTCAAAAAAAAATTCCACTTTGAAGACTCTAAAGCAAGAGAGAGCTTCTGATTTTTCTTTAACAAAATATGTTCAAGTTTTTCTGGTGTAATTATCAACAAATAATAAGAAGTATAAGTTACCTCCGAGAGATGGTATACTCATGGGTCCACAAAGATCTGTGTGAACAAGTTCCAATGGTGAATGTGATTCCATTTAGATTTAGATGGGAATGTCTCTCGATGTTGCTTTCCAAGCTGACATTCTTCACAGACTTCACTTATCCCATTAATTTCAGGAAGTCCTTGAACAATATTTTTGCTTGCTAACTCCTTCAAGCTCTGAAAATTTAGGTCCTCAAATTTGACATGCCACAACTTGGAAATTTCTTCATTAGCAGTAAGATAACAAGAACATTTATAATATCAAGTTTGAGAGGAAATAAATTATTTGAACACAAACTGATTTTTGTCACATATTGATTTTTCTTCTTCATGGTGCAATACTTATCAGCAAAATGAATATCAAAATTTTTTCTCAATAAATGACCAACACTAAGTAGATTACTCTGTAAATCGGGAGCATAAAATACCTCAGATATTTTATCAATTTTTCCAGACTTTGTTTTGAAAGAGATTTCTTCTACTCTTTCAATTTTGTAGGACTTAGCATCTCCAATAGTTACATGCTCATGGTAAGCTTCTGCTAGGGCTGAAAATAAGCTTTTATGACCAGTCATATGCCGACTTGCATCGCAATCCAAGTACCAAATATTTCCAATATTTCCATCACTAGCAATCAGTAAAGTTTCAAAAAATTTAGGTTAATTTTCATGTACTAAGCTAGCTTCATGTTTTTTCTCTGGATATTTTCCCCAACAATCATTTATTTTATGTCCCGACTTATGACAATAATGACATTCAATATAAGGTTTTGTACCTTTGTAATTCCCATGTCCTCTTCCTCTTTGGAAATTGTAAAAAAATTGTTTCTCCTCTTTTTGAGACTCTTCGTTCCCTTTTTCTTATGACTGATGGTAAGAAAATCTTCCACCTCTTCTTTGATTCCGACCTCCTCCATGTTCACGATAAGAGCCACGGCCTCCCGTGGATGTGAACTGGGATTTCAAAGCTTGATTTGAAGAAGAAATAAGAGGACTTTGTTGAAGGATTCTATAACCTCATGACCTTCCAATCTTCTTTGCAAACTTTCCAAGGACATTAGTGAAAGATCTTGTGATTCTTCAATAGCGACTACCACATGATCAAATTTTCTTGATAGGCTTCGCAAGATTTTCTCCACCACCCTTTGGGTCTCCATGATTTCTCCATTTGATGCCATTTGATTCACAATAGAACTGGTTCGTGTGAAGTACTCTGAAACTACTTCATTGTCTTTCATCTCTAATTTTTCAAAATCTGCTCGTAGAGACTGTAAGCGAACCTTTTTCACTTGGTCTTGGCCGGAATAAGTTGTTTGTAGAATCTCCCATGCTCTTTGAGCACTTGGTGTTTTTGAAATCCTTTCATAAACTGAAATTTCAAGGGCTTGATAAATTTGAAAAAGAGTTTTTCTATCCTTTTGCTTCTTGCTCTTCAAAATATTTTTTTGTGGTTCGGTTGATTGATCTTTCTCCTCTGGTACTCCTTCAATAACACTCCACAAATCTTGTGATTCAAGACATAACTTCATGAGAGTGCTCCAATAATCAAATCTTTCACCATTGAATCAGGTACAAGAGAAACGAGATTGTTGGCCATGGCTCTGATACCAGATTGATGGGAGTAAAAGAAAAGATTATGGAGCAAATTGGATTTCTTTGTATTTGATTTCTTGTTGCTACAATTCTCATTAAAAAAACTTAACACATCATCCCTATTTATACATTTTTGGATGACATAAAAATCAACAAGACATTCAAAATATTAAATGCATTAACTAATAAGATTCATGAATCTATGAAGAGGTACTTGAGATGAAATTGGACTTTGCTTCTTGTAGAAGTAGAAGTTCATGAATCCATGAAGAGGTAATTGGACTTTGCTTCTTATAGAAGTAGAAGAGACATTTACAATCAATTTGTAATTTGATTCTTGAATTTGGTTTAATCCTTAGGGCGTTGTCTGTAACGCACATGTGCTCGTATCTGTTCCTTTGCATGTGGCTTTTCCATCACTTGTAGAAAGTATTGCAAATATCTACATCGATCGCAATTAGGAACAAGTTTGCCTGAGACCTCAAAAGAAATTTCACTTTAGCACAAATCTCTCACTTGCTAGATGAACCCCTTCCAAATAGCAAGCCAATATCGTATGGCAAGGCAATTTGTCAGTCTTTAGTCGTGAAATATGCCATCGGAACAATGCTTCTTCAAGTAGAGTTCACTTTGGCCAGGAAACCCCATCACCTCAACATTGCTCAATTGTACTCCTTTACGCTTATGATGCTAATCCCGTTTTTGTTCTAACACTACCACCGCTTCTACTTCAACATTGAGCAACTTAGGATGTCATATCAATTTGATTTAGATAAATTTGATTCAAATAAACGAAAATAAGTTTTTTTTTTATCACCACAGTTTAGCATTAGTAACCTATCATTTCTCTATATTAAAAGAACATAAATTAGCATAGTTCATCTGACTTTAATAACTCGTTAATCCCAACTGTCTCATTTACTATTTGCATTTATGGAATTTCAATCCAAAGTAAACGTTCTCTTTAAATGCTTTCGACCACTCTATGGCTTGCTAGCTAGCTGAGAAATGCTTGATCTAAACCGTTTGTGGGTTTATATTATCTGGATTACATGTTCGTTTATCTTTCTACTACTCTGCATCTACTTTGTGTTAGAATATTTTAGATTTGCTAAATTTTGTTCAGAGCACCCGAAAAAAATGCTTTTACTAGGAACTGTTTGACTGCCACTGCGATGAGACATTTTAGATGGTGCTCAAGACACTTATAATCTCTGATTACATTGAAAAAATAAGAAGACTTTAAGTTGTAAAGTACCAGGTATATTAGCTTTGATTTGAAATCTTGGGCCAATCAGGTTCGCTGATATACATTGTCTTCAGCAACAAAATAAGCTAGGGAGAGAGCAAAAACTAAGGCACAAACAAGATATAGATAGACTCCCTGAGAGAAAGTTACTAGAATTCTAGAGAGAAGTTTGGAGGACCTATTACAAAATGATTGAACTAACTAGGACTGGTAGAGCAGACATACTGTGTGCCTGCATGCACCTGAGGACAGCAGCATCAGCTCAGTTTCTCCTGTTGTTGTCATGTTGGAAGTCAAGCAGAAGTGTGCTTTGGCACTTGGGGCATTTGGGTTCCATCTCCGACAGCATCACGTACATGAGGCACCGAGGACACCCGGCAAGCACCATTGATGTTGCCTCCGGGCTGTTGGACTTTTGTTCCTCCTCAGATGACACGCACGAGCTCGGCGGTGAAATTGATGAGGAATCTTCATCGTCCTCCACCACCATGCTTGTCGATGGCCCACCTCTAGCTCTAATTTGCTTTGGAGATATGTTCAGCTTCAGCTCCGTCCTCAGGTTCTTTCTATCGTTGCGGCTCATCTTTATCCAACCTTCTGGAGGAGAAGAAGGAGATTACCTTAGTTTACTCTACTGCACTCAGTTGAATTGCATGATTGCTGCAAGTGGAACGTAGAGGTTCCTATAAAAGAAGAGCGGCAAGGTGGAGACAAGAGAAGAGAAGAGCTTCCACCTTAATAAAGACCAAAGGCAGGCTCAATTGGCTGATGCAGTCCTCCAAAGGGTGTAGGCTGTCGATGCACCTCTTCGTGTCATTATATAACAAGTTTATGACTTCACATCGATTCAACACATTGGTTTTGTTTGTCTTTTTTTGTTTCCCTCCTGCACGTCACATTTCCTTCATGTCCGTGAGTGAGTATTTGCACAACTGAGACAAGAGAAAAGCTGGAGGCTTTAATGGAATTTAAAGATAGGTAGAAGCAGCATAAATTGCGGCCTCTGTGAGTATTGATTGTTTCCGGATAAACAAATCATTTCCGGTCGGCAGCTAATAATGCATTTACAGTAAATGTGCCATGAAACTATGTTTTGTGCATATTGGCAGAGGGCTGGATAGGGGTGTGAATGAGTGCAGTTGATTGTTGGATAGGAGTGTAAATCACCTTTTATTAAGTTCTGCCTGCTTGATTGAACCAAAACTGCAGTTTTATCTGCTTTCTTATCTATCTGGCCTTCATCTTGAAGGTCAAATTAGCTGAGAAATTTTCCAGGTTGAGTTTGATCTTTCGCACTATGTTCTCTCTGTGCTAGTTGAGTTAGATGGAAATGCAGTGTCATTAATAATAGCATTTAAAGTTTTTCTGATATTTTAAGTTTTTTTTGGTTGACCTTTCCCATTTCAGTGGTGTAATTTATTGACAGAGCGATCGCAACAGTGCGTAGCTATGCCAGTAAAAGCGAGTAAATGAGCACTGTTTATCTTAGTAAATGGCTCTTTAATGTAAGCTACCTTTGAATAAATGGCCTTTATTTTCAATAAATGAATGTTACGGCCGCTCTGGTTCGGATCTTAACCCTGTTCGTGAAAAATTTTCATCGAAGAATTAATTGGAAATGTTCATGATGAACATCCAAAAGTTTAATATTATTATTACGTGTTTCATTTAGAAATTATTTTTTAATAGTATCATTAAGAGGCAGGTAGATGTGGTTAATGAATCAGCTGGATGCTAATAATTGTAGTTAGCTCGAATCCAAATGCATGTGAAGAGCTTCAATACTGGTCAGGGAGGAATTGATAAAGAAATCGAGGCATTAATTGATTGATCGAAAGACAGAAGAAATTTTGATTTTTTGAAAGCATAAATGAAAGGACTTAAAAACTTCAAGTGGATAATGTTTTATTGGGATTGTTATCAAAGGTGTTGTGAAATAATTGCTATTTATATACGGAATTCTGATACGAAAATGGATTAATCATTTAATGGATTTTTTTCACTTATTTGTAAATAGTCAACCTTTATTTTTCAAGATAAAAATATCGTTTTATTATTTTAATAATCAAGGGCATGCTTTTAGTTTTTGCTTAAAAAATTTAAACTTTAAGAAGCCTTAGATGAGTATGCTTCGCTCCCGGATTATGATGCAGTGGTAAGACGTTTAGATTATCATTTAAATATTTACGATTCAATTCTCAATTACGATATATTTATAAGATTTTTTTTTCTAAATGAAGGACACGAATATTGAATTTTTAGATTATTTATTGTAAATATTTTTTGATTTATTGATGATCGATGAAAAAAAATCATAAGATCAAATGAATTATTTTTAAAATTAGTTAGGTATATCATTTTCTTAGATGGGCATGCTTTCATACTTCCCTCGTTATAAATAATAATAATAATTTGAGGAAATTTCAAGATTTTATTAATTAGTGATAATTAGTAGAAACTTATAAATTTGCTAAAACAAACACCTCATATAGTCATTATTTTATTAAAGTTGATACCGTTAAATGAATGGGTGTTTTGGCGATTCAAAAATTATGGAGGGTATGTAGAAGAAAAGTAAACTATGGGGGCGTGCGATAAATTTTTCCTATGATCCATCATCCACGATGATAATTACGGAGAAGGAAAAATCGAGAAAAAGCGAGCGGAAGATGGAGAGTGCGAGAGAATCTCGGCGGCGAAGGATCTTGGAACGCGGATCGGAGCGCCTCGCCTTCATCTCCGGACAAGCTAGACTCGTTCCTGATTCCTCCTCTTCTCCTCAAGATTCTCACACCTCTGGTAAGGTCCTCGCTTATCCTATTGCCGTCTGATTCCGCTCCTTGATTGCTATTTTTAGGTTGATTTCTTTCTTGATCCATGCAGAAGCTAATGTTCTTTTTTCTTATATATCATCGTTGCATGAGATTCTGACTCTGACATGTTTTGGCAACGATTTGGCTTATTTCATATGTTTCATGTAGATGGTTCTTAGGGTTTGATTGTTGATTTATTTAGTAGGTTTAATGTGGATTATTGAGTTGCAATTGTAGGGCTCGACTATTGTCCCTAAGGACTTACGTCATGGTAGGTCAGGACAGGCAGGTAAATGCTAACACGAGAAAGGATGAAAGAGATGAATCTACTACTTTCCTCGCAAAACTGACGAGGAACAAGGTCACAAGGATAGGGCAAGGTGCGCACCATTGTGAGAGTATGGATCATGAAAAGAAACATTGTTAGAATTCTAATCAAACCAAGAAATTGGTTTGTGTTTGGCGTCTGTCATGAGATAGGCCAGAAAAGGATGACATGACGAAGCCTTCATGAATGACCAGTAGGCGTAAGCAAGGTGGGGAGCTCAAATGACTGCCAACACTGTGCAGGTGAGTGGCAGTGAACAACCAGAAGCGTTGGTCGGTCTAACTTGAGAGAAGCGCCGACAATTGATTGCTTTCATGAATAGTTTCAATGTTCGCTGAGATTAACTTGAAGATAAGGTAGTGGCTACTCATGTTATAAACATAGGGTAACTTGATATGCTCCTAATTTTAGTGTAACTTGATATTCATCGAAAATTGTTGGATGATTTAAATTAAATCATAACATTCAATCTCTTATTTATTTAATACAAGACCAAAGTCATGAGAACAATAATTAAACCAGTCGAGCTTTGAAAAGGGATCTACGACAAGAACTCTCTTTTATTCATAGTCTTTGTGTAAGCAAGTCGGTAAATATTTTTTGTAGACCAGAATCATTAATCTTACTAATGAAGCTGTGCATATCTTTTATCTTTGGAGAAGGAAACTTGTTGGGAACAATTTTTAATAAGATGGAGATTTGGTTTCATCATCTAGTTTCAATTGGGAAGTAAAAGTGCAAAGATGTAAAATAACTATTATGAGAACTAAATATAGATAGTAAGTTTTAGCAACATGATTCATTGTTGGTGGTGGTCTAGAACTTGTGATTCATTGAGCAGTTTTTTTTTGGTTACGCGTGTGTGTCTTTCATTTATATGCTCAAGGGATCAACACCATATTGTAAAATCTTCTTTTGCCCAATTTTTATGAATACTTGTCATGTTGATCAAGAAGAAATGAATTGAAGTATAGGGAAAATAATTCAACATATTTTTGTTACTAACAAAATTTGAACTTTTTCTGAGGATCGATCTCAATATTAGATGCCTATTGCTATTTTTTGCAAATAACTAAGGATAGTTAACATGTATCATGAAACCTAGTGTTCCCTGTTTGGCTGTTTCCAAGTCATATGGTTACTGTCGTTCATGGCCAATTTTAGTAATTGGAACCACGGCTAATTTTGATCATGCCTTTATTGCAATAAATTAATATAAGAGTATAGCTCCTCGGGAGAAAAAATGACCTTTACCCTTTACTATAGTGTGAAGCAAATGCTATTCAGTATTTAGAGAAGGGGAGAGAATTGGTTCTACTGATGTTGTTGTATATTGTTTGAGGATTTTATATTGCTTAATATATTTATCTTTGCTGTGCTACGTAGAATAGACGGGATTTAAATTGAAAATATGGATAATTTATAATTTTTGTAAATTTACCACAAATGCAACAATAACTACATCTATCCCGGCTATGAGAGGTCAGACTTGTATTTTTGTATTGTTGGAGCTAACTGTTGTCCATATTAATAAAATACTGGGTTCCATTGCAATGAAAAAGAAATGATTGCAATTTCTTGACTACTGGGTTCCATTACTCTTGTGGGATTTAAGCCTTTTCTAATGCAATAGCATTTTGGCTTTCTAATATTTATTGTCCTTATTTTATTGCAGTTGCTCCACTTACTGAGGTTGATGCCACGAATTATCACTTATCTGACAAAAATGGAAGCCACAATGACCACAACAATGCAAGTGAGACGTTTGAATCTATAAAAAATAGTGCGAGAAGCAATGGACATCCTAAATCTCATGAAAGTAATGAAGTACCTGATAGTAAGACGAAACATGACATTGATGCAGTCGAACCAGAAAACAATGATCAAGTTAAACCACTTCAAACTGAGAGGGATACAAAACCGCTGAGCACTTCTATGCCTGAGAGTTCTTCTCAGCAGGTTGTGAGCACAACCGGAATGCATGCGAAGAAGCAAATGCCATCCTCATCAAAAAAAGTTAGCCGGGGAATCTCTGCTTCAGAAAATATGCGCTTGCTTTGTGCGGTTATCATTGCTCTTTTGGTCGTCATGTCCAGACGAGGTTATACTCTTGGTAGTGGTGTTGCGAACAGCATTTTGATTTGAGCTTCAAACCACTCTTCCTGGCAATGTTCTATGGCTTCTAAAGACAACACAGCAGAAGGTTGAGAAAGAGAAAGAAAAAGCTAGAACTGGAAGAGTTCGAACGAGTATGGCTCAACGGACGACATAGGAGAAACCGTGGAGGTAATATTGGTTCTTCTGAAAGTAGCAACAGCTATCTTCATGGATTGCAGCATATGCGCTGTTATTATTGTTTGTGGCCTTTGTTTCTGAAATCGTGCAGTTTGTTTGATTTTTCTGCCGAGGTGGGTATTTTGAACTCTGAGATGTTCGTACCTTCTGTAAGAGATCCAGCTATTGCTCAACGCAGATTGAAAGCACTTCATTTACATGGCTGTTTGGTGTCGACCCTGGCCTGCTTCTTGGGAAAAAGTGAAAAGAAATCTTGCTTTTCAATCTGTGTTGAAAATTTTTGCTAATCCTTTGGGAATTTGTAGATTATTGTTTCTTTACAACTGGTATCAAAGTTCTGGTCGAAGTACTAGAACTACAGACGTCATCTCTGGCGCACGTGTGAAACATCGAGTCGGAAGGCGACATTTTCTCTAGGATGATTGATTTAGTTTCATCACATATTTTTATCAGCCACTAGAGTCGGAAGGCCTTGCATGAAAGCTGGCTACCTGCTTTAATTAAATGTCAAGTAAAGAAGCTGTTAGACGCATACGCCAGCAGGCAATTAGCTGCAGCCCATGTGTTTGCTAATACATAATTAACAATTAAATATGATACTCTTATTTGTTGGAGCCAAAATATCAGCCGACTCCATATATGAAACAAAATGTTAGATCTATTTCATTCAAAACTTTAAATTTCTCTTCAAAATTTCAAACACTAATTAATTGTGCATAAATGAGACGTCTAAGGTGTAATATAGTGTGATATAGTGATAGAACATTAAAGAAATAACTAAAAGATCAAATATTCCTGAGACAAGATCGCATGCACTGCATTAATTACTTTGTTCTGGTTTCTGCTCTAATAAGAAGATTAATCGACTAGAAAGGCATCTAATGTCCACTGCATATTCACACTTCATAGAAACAGAACCAAGTTAGACAACATTAAATTAATTTTTTTTTTCAGTTCATGAATTCTTCGTCACGGATCGGTGATATCATGGATGCTCTTTCTTTTACTGCTCTCTCTGTTCTTTCTTCCATTGTTGTTCTGGCTCTGCCGGATGAAGAACTTCTGAGCGTGGCTGGCCACCTGCGTTGGCGTCCTCGTCTTCACCGCCCACCGAGAGATGTTCCGCCAGTCTCCCTTTCCGTACTTCGCCAATCCTTCCAAAAACAACCTAAATGATTCGATCAAGCACACAGTAATTAATCAACATCTTTCACCTTTTTAATAATATTTATCTTTGTCGTTCGTTTCCATCCATTTTTTTTAAAAAAAAAATCGATTAGGTTGGTAGAAGCGTGGGAGAAACAAAGACCCAATTTAATTAATTATCATTAACCGACGACAATGTCAAGATCGCCGCCGGCGAGAATTATTACCAAAATTAACGCACTCACCGATGCTCCTCCTCTGTCCACGGAACCCCACGCTTCCGCTCCTCACCCCTGCTTCTGACGCCGGGCGGCGGGGCCTGCTTCCACGCGCTTCCGTCGGATGGCCCGTCGTCGCCGCCACCGCCGTCGTCGCTCCCGTCGGCGTCCCAGCAATCTGGAACCTCGACCAACCCACTCTCGATCATGCGGCAGTCCTCCACCAGCGCCTGGTACCGCTCATACGCCTCCACGGCGCTCCTCCCAGACAGCTCCGCCGCGATCACCGACCACCGCTCCGGCGTTCCCTCCGGGTAGACCACTAGCGCCCGCTCGAACACCTTGTCCTCCTCCCACGTCCAAGGCCGCGGCGCTCCCAGCTGACTCCGGAACATCGACATCAGCTCCCCTTCTCCCATTGATCCTCCCCTGTCCTGTTCTAAGTCTCGTGCTCTGTTTCGCTGTCGCCTTCCACCTCCACGGTGGAAATTGCAGAGGGCGGGGCATTTTATTTATACCATACCGAAGCCCCTAGCCGTCATCGACCAACACGTTTCGCTAATCGGTTGTTGGTGGGTGCGTGGGTGGGTGGGTGGTTCTGTGGGGTGGATAAGCTCACCGTCCGGTGCGGCGCACGCGTGAGCCACGTCGGCCGAGCGAATATGGAGGCCGAATCCGACGGCTGACGCTGTCGGGAATCGAGGATGTCGGCGTGGGGCGGCCACCGTGGGGCCACGCGCGTGACGCGATCTTACAATTTCGATCTCACTTAACTTAACCAAGTGTCCGTCGTCCTATGTGGCGGGCAATCCGCGACGTCAGCTCAACGAGGGTGATTGGCCAGCGCCGTCAGGCACCGAAAGGCGTGCGCCGAAACGTGGCGAGAAGATGACGTCTGCCTGCGGATCTAACCGTATTTTTTTTTTTGTGCGTTTGGATGGCGTGGCGATCTTGGGCAGGGATTGGGCCGATTAATGGGAAAGTATGGTCGATCTAACTTAGGATTTTATTAAAAATTCAAAAATCATATCAGACAGTTAAATCTTTTTAATTGATATTATTATATTTTTTTTACTAATTATATGATGCAAAAATTAAAAAAATTAAAAAAATTAAAAAAAAATTTAAAAAAGTTAATTCATACGTCTATAAGAAATCCAAGCATCCTAATCTAATATAAATATCTGAAAGTAATTTAGGCATCCTGATCACCTCGGCTTATGATAGAATGAGATGACAACTTCTGAGTGGTATGACACACATCAGCATCCAAACGCTTCAAAAGGATTGAGGTGCCTTAATCGCTGACGTGACAAATTCTGGATGAAGCTCTATTATGGTCGACTCTATTCCGTCCCTGGTGCCTGAATACCTTTGAGACGCCTGGATGCTGACGTGTGTCGACTACTCAGAGGCTACTATCTCATCCTGTCTTAAGCCGAGGTGATCAGGGGCGCCTGAATCACTTTCAGGCTCCTGTATCAGATTAGGATGCTAAGATCCCTTCTAGGCGTCTGGATTAACTTTTCTAAGCTTTTTAATTTTTACATCACAGAGTTAGCATAGAAAATACAATAATATCAATTGGAAAGATTTGATAGTCTTTGGATTGTTCGGTCATGACTTTTGGGTTTCCAGTAAAACTCTAGGTCAGATGCCTACTGTTCCCTCTTGGGGAACGTCTTCTCTCAGAAGAGTTTACCTATTTGCCAAACATCTGGTCCTCTAGACCTGTTTGGACTTCTACTCAGCATTCGATCTTGACCTCCGGGACTTCCCACTAGACGTCCAGTCCTTAACCCGTCTAGACTTTTGCCTAGTGTCCTCGACTCTCAGGGCTTCCCGCCTAGTGTCCTCGACCCCTAGTACTTCTGCCTAATGTCCTTGATCTACTAAGACTGCTGCCCAGTCCCCTTGACTAGGAATTCCTTGCCCAGTCCACACCAACCAGGACTTCCTTGTCCAATCCACTCGACCAAGACTTCTTTGCCCAGTCCAACCGACCATGACTTCTACCCAGTCTAACCGACAAGGACTTCTTTGCCTAGCCTCAACTAGGACTTTTTGGTTGAGTTACGTGCACACTTAGTCAACCTTGTTAGAACACCAATAAAACTTAATTTTAAACCTTTGTCAACATCAAAATAAGGTTCGATTATCTAGTACTCCTAGCACCAATAGAGACCAAATTTGGCACAAACAGTTAGTGTGGTTAGCAAGTTTTTCTCAAATCCTGATTGATCGCATTAGGATGCAGTGAAGTAAATTTTCAGATACTTGAGAATCATCATTTTGTCACGATATTTAGCTTCCTATTTTCATGATTTTAACCCTCTCGTTGGTTTAATTTCGCAATTGAACTACATTTTACGAGTTGCATTCATTTTTGGATTTAATGCAAATTATCTTTTATTTATGGAATTATAGCTAATTATTTGAATGTGATCTTTATAGGCAATCAAGGAGTCATGGACTCCAGTCGGATCGATTCAAATTGGGCTTAATTATGGGTTTAAATGAGGAGATCAAGCTCTAAATCAATCTTTATCGTCCATTCAAGATTTGAGGAGATCTGAGCAATCCATCATGATCTAGTACATCCAAGTCAAAGAGAGAGAGTAGATCATCACCCTTGATCTAGATCTAAGCCTTTGGATCAATCTAGATTGACTCTTAGCCCTTGGATCAACATTAGAGCTGATGTGCATAGATTATATATGTTTTTAGGCATTGTTTGTTATACATCTACTTGTATTTCATTTAGTATGATCTACATTATCGCACCCTATTTCATTATATTGTCATGATTTTACTCCTTTAGTTCGGAGATATGCTCTCTTTGTATTTTCATTGACATAACGTAATTTGGAGTTAAAATGGAGCAAAATGGACATTGGAGCAAACTTGGGGAGAAAAACCAGCAAGCATGGTTGTGCCTCTTTAAGGCACGACCATGCCATCTCAAGCCAAGCAGGGTCGTATCTCACAGGCACGGTCGTACTTCATCAGCCGGTTCTCATAGATTCTCCCACGGACAGATCATGCCTAAAGGCATGGACGTGCTTCTTTAGGAGACTTGCCTAGAAATTTCAGAACCTCCCATGGCTCGATCGTGCCTCCCAGGCACAGTCGTGTCTTCTCAAGCTGTGTTCGGAGGAATTCCAAAAAGAACCACGGTTTGACCATGCCTTACTTTTGCTGCCTTCCCACGAATAGGCCATACCCATGAGGTACGACCGTGTCTTTTTGCTAGAACTCCCCACGGCACGGTCGGGTGGCGATGTGGCAAGGCCGTGTGGACCTATAAAAAGTTCAAGAAACCCTTCTTTTAACCCATGTTTGGTTTGGGGCTAGCCCCTCTCCTTGGGGAAGGGTTCTCCCTTTGTGGGAAATCCTAGAACCACCTTCCAAGAGCCGCCTCAACGATCTATCCACTTCCGTAGTGAGGATTTCATCCAAGAAGACCAGTAACGCATCGATAAGCATTTATTCCTCTCTACTAATCTTTGGATTGTAAAAATGCTTCATTTCTGTCTTTTGGTTGTATAATTCTTGCTATAGAGTAGATTTCCAAATTTTAGGATGTAGGGAGTAATTGTGATGTGATTGTTGATGTATAAACTATAGATATGTCAATTTTCTTATTCTATGAAGTGTTTATGATTTGTTCCAAGTGTGTGTTGCCTTGTTTGTGTTTGATGTAATGTGTGTGTGAAGTGTATGCATGTGGATGTGAAACATTGTCACCATGTAGAGGAGATGTTTTAGATTGTATGACCGGAGAGCCCTTAGAGACAGAGGGTAGTCCTTTAACCGGACTTTCTAGAGTCATCGCCTTGAAATGAGGTCAATTCTCCATAATAGATTAGCTAATTAGAGTTTAATGAGTTTTCACCAATTCAATGTTAGGAAGTGACTTGTGTAATCTAGACTGTATGATCGGGAACCCCTTAGTGACAGAGGGTAATCTTTAATCAGACTTTCTATATTACCTCTTCTACTTAATAGCATTAGAAGAAAATGGTGTAAGCACTCCGGTGTGATCTTCGCAGGGTCATACCGGTAATTTGGTTAGTATCCCTACAATATCATAAACATGGAGGGTAGGGATATGAACAATCCATAGAATCATCAACTAGCATCATAATGAAACTTAAGTCCTAGAATCGTCTTCCTAAATCAACTTGTCCCTTTGAGCACTTGCCTTCCCTTGACCAACTCTCTCTATTGCTCAACTCTCACTCTCTCTCTCTCTTTTCCTCTCTTAAGCTCTTGCTTTCAAGCTCTCATTCGTGATCAACCAACTTTCGATCATCTAGATAACTTGCTTTGCGACATTGACTAGTACTTAATCAATGGTCCTTATGGATCGATATTGCTATTACTTGATAATTTTACTATGCACTTACGGTTTAGACAAACAAGTTTTTGGATCATTATGATGCTAGTTGATCTGAGCCATCCATCACAATATGGTCCTTCTAAGTCAAAGAGAGAGTAGATCATCACCCTTATCTAGATCTGACCTTTTGGATCATATCTAGATTGACTTTCAGCCCTTGGATCAACATTATTGCATTGTAGACCATTGATGCTTGATTCGGAAGCTACAGTGAGATCGTCAATTGCTACCGAATCAAACGCACGAAGAAAAGAGGAGGAGGCGGAGAGCTTCTTCTTCCACCTTTGATCGTCGATCGCCAGAGACCTAGGGCCGTCTCAATGTTCCATGAGGCCCTAGGCAAAAAAAAAAAAGACTTTTAATAAAAAAAAATTAAAATTAAAATTTTCCCTCACCCTTTTTCATTCGAACTTGGGACCGACAATGGCGGGTTTAAATTTTTTTTAAAAAAACAAAATATTAATTTAAAAATAGATTTTTATATAAAATTTAGTTTTCTAACATTTTGAGATGCAAAATTATTAATTAAATTTTCATATTCAAGTTTTGATAATAATTTTTTTTCAATTGATAAAATTACTAGATTATTTAATCTTTCTTAAGACATTGTTGAACGTAAATAAGACTTTATTAATTTTAATTTTGAAAAACTTCTTTTCTGCTGAAGCTACATTAGCATGTATAGTTAATAATATTTTATAAGTTATCCATGCATTAGAAAAAGAATTTAATTTTTTTATAAGGTTTAATATCTCAAGTGCAGTTTCTAATTTTGGATTTATTATTATTTTTATAATTTTTAATTTTAAAAATAAATTTAAACCATCAATATCAAATAACATGTTATGTGTTAAAAAAATTTCAAAATTTAAACAATTTATTTTTAAAAAATCATCAGCAATTTTAATTTTTCTATGTCATATAAAAAATTAAAATTATCTTCAAATATTTTAAATTATTCAAACCTACTTTGAAGTAAAGAAATAGCATGGTCAATAATATAATTAAAGTAATTAATTTTAAAAAATTCTTCAAGTGAAAGTTTCATCTCATTAATTTTATTCTCATCAAATTATTTATTTCTTCTAGTTACACGTTTTTCATGAAATTTTGATAGCTCTATATTCATTTTATTTGTAATCTCTTTCGCAGAAATCATAGCAGATATGAATCCATTTTCTCTATAATTATTAAAAAAAGAAACAAGACGTTTTAATTTTAATTGATCTAATGCAATAACAATGTTCATATATTTATATTATAAAAATTTACTAATAGAATTAACTACGAATAATATATCATACCAAATAATTATACCTAATAAAAATTTAAAATTTTCAAACTCACATGTTGCTAAAGAATATGCTTCACTTTTTGTTTTAGGATCATCACTAGTTTCTGCAAGTTTATATGAAGTTTCTCTTATTTGTGGAGCTTTATATTTTATTACTTTAACACTTTCAAGATGACTTTCCCAACATATTTGTGATAATGATTTAAGAGTTAAATTAGAAATATGGTCTTGTAAAATTTTTTATCTTTTTGTAGAAGAAGAAAATAATGAATAAATACGTTGTATCACACCAAAAAATGTTATAGCATTAGGACAAGAATTAGTCATATCACATAGTACTAAATTAAGACTATGACAATCACATAGTGTATAAAAAGCTCTTGAATTTATATCTAATAATATCTTTTGTATACCTTGTTGTTTACCTTTCATATTAGCCTCATTATCATATCCTTGTCCTCTTATGTCATTTACATTAAATTTAATTTTCTTTATTATACTAATGAGTGTATCAAAAAGACCTTTTCCTGATATACCATCTACTTTTAAAAAATTTATAAAATATTCTTCTATTTTGATTGGACTTATTGAAATATCTACACATCTTAATATAAGAGACATTTATTCTTGATGACTTATATGGGAGTACAATCAAGTATAACTAAAAAGTATTTTGCTTCTTTTATTTTTTTAATTATAATATTTTTTACTTCTTTTCCTAATATATTTATTAATTCATTTTGTATATTATGACCAAGATAATGATTATGAATTTTATTATTTTGAATACGTTTAAGGTGTTCTTGCATTATAGAATCAAATTCTACAATCATTTCAATTAAATCTAAAAAAATTCCATTGTTATCTTGATAAGTTTTTTCATTTGTACCACGAAATACTAAATTATTTTTTGCAAGATTTTTAACTATAACAATAATTCTTATTAATACATTATTCCAATGTTGTTTTTCCTTATTTATTTTTTCTTGTAAATTGTGATCAATGATTTTATTTTTAAGTAATTTTATTTCAATATTAAACCAAATATTCATATTTATAATATGTTCACTGTTTGTTTCATGACTTTTAAGTTTGAACTAAGATTTTTTCAATCTCGACACCCTTCGTTGCTAATTGAATTGTAATTGATTTTTGACTAAATAATTTATAATAAAAGCAAAATACTTTATCTAATTATTTTGAATATACGAATCATTTTCTATCATATTTTTCTCCATTTGGTAATTTTCGAATATAATGAATCATAGAAAAATGTCTAGAATTTTCATC
>JBBUKS010000073.1:11669885-11681349 GCA_038050645.1 Hedychium gardnerianum | reverse complement strand
TTAATAATTTATTTAATTAATTATTAATTTATATAATATATATAATTACGGTTTATATAATAATTAATTAGAAATTATATATATATATATATTAAATAATACATTATATACTTATATATATAAATAATATGTTTTATAAAAATTAATATAGCACTGTTATAATTATTATAATATAAGTTATAAGATAGAAGTATATAACGGTTTTAATTAAAACCGTTAAATTAAAATTTTATTAAAACCCTAACCCTATTCATTTCTTACATAATCGCGATTCCCTTTTGTGATTTTGCCCGCCCTCCTCTCCTCTCCTCTCAATTCCAAACATATTCTCTACAAATCAAAATTTTAACAAGGTACCTAACTCTCCGAACAAGTGTGGTCATCGCCTCGTCGCCGCTACTGAGCCAGTTGCCCTTACCAATCCCTGTCGATCGCCTTCAGAGACGCTGGTCTCCGTTGCTGATGTTTTGAAATTAGTTTTCATCATTTATATAATTTTTTTCCCTGATTAAAGTGATCTCGTGATCGACAAAAGGAATCGAATTGATTCCTTCTGTCGCGCATTATTCCGCAACTCGACACACGAGAAGACGCACGCGATGATGCCTGCGAAATATTCGCGCACATGCTGTGCCGGTGGGGTGTCGGTGCCGGTGCCGGTCCCCCACCGGAACGGTAAAAATCGTGAGTTTCGGGCGGAACGACTCGGTATTTTAAACCATGGTCAGTATATAAGGAACAAAATTGCATTGACCATTAAATAGATTTTGATAGAAGCATGGTTGTGCAATCTCTGAGTTTTATTACAGAACAACCATTCTTCTTATCATTCACATGCATGAAAAGGTGTTCCAAATAATATCTGCATGCCAAAGATCTACTATCATGATCCATAACAATTTGCAAAATAAGAAATATTCATAGCTTATAACCTGTTGTAGCAGCCTCATCTGAAGTTCTGAAATGACCTTGTCAATTTCTCCATCCACACCATCAGAAAGGTCTGGCTGTATACATAATAACAGAAAAAAATCAGTTTTATTATGTTTCTAAAAGGATACCACTTGCTATATTTTCAAAGGACATTCTCACAAATTAATTGGCATCAAAGGGCGAGCAAAGATGTATCATTCCAAAATCTGTTTCCACTAAAGGTGAAGTAATTTCATATCAAAGAGAAACTTAGGCCTTGGTTCAGAAAATTTTCTCATTTCTTAAAAAATAAAAGTAAAAATTTAAAACAAAAATAAAATAACACTTTTTTGACGCATTTAAATTTACTAGAGTTGAATTATGTGATAAATATTTATTTTTTCTTTTAATGATATAGATAAACATAGAAATAGATTCAATCAGGGATTCGACTACTAAAAAGTGTCTTTGGGAAGGGAAGCAACATATATGTGAAAATAAGAATGGGGATGAAGGCATTAGGCATCAATTCTTTGGTTGGATATGACCATCCTATTTCTACAGTTTATAGCAGAAGCAACTTTCGACTCAATCTAAGTACCTACAGCTAGTATTTCCATCCCCGAAAAAAATTATATTGATAAGACATTAACCCAAGAGAACGACTCTTTCATTTAGTGCTTCTCATAACATTCATATACTCAGAAAAAGTTAACTCAATAGCTTCAGTATATATTGACAAAGCAAAAGAAATGAATGAAAGGATTTACACTTGCACCTATGTCAACAACAAGTGAAAAAATATATGGAAAAGTCATGCTTAGTTGCTTACCACTGATTCTGGAAATAAGCCAATACTATGCAGCTCCATCAAGATCCTATCATCCAGAGGCATGTCCTCAAACTGGCATCCATAGGAAGAACAGTTGCTCATTGCCTCAATCTGAGTACAATTATTTTTCAGGTAATCAGAAAGAGCCACATTATCTGTTTTTAGGATAGCATTATTTTCCATAAGTGATTCATGACCAAACAAAATATTTTGGATGTTTAAGTGCTTGAAGTTGTTTGAGGCTACAAATCCATCTCCCAGACTTCTTTTATGATTTTTGTAATCAAGCTCCAAGTCATCATTGATAACGTGACTGTCAGTATCATTATGAATATAATCACTTGAGTAAAGTAAAAACATCTCGTCTTGAGTGTCATTGTCAAGCTTTTCAGCCTCGTCTTCTGAAATAAAGGCTGAGAGAAGCCTTTGCGAGAGAGGAACCAATTTGTGGCACCTTCTTTTTGTCTCTGACCTTCCAACTAATGTTTTGTCAAGTTCTTTTCCATCAAATGAATATAGGGCCCCAAACGTTTTGTTGATTGGTCCAACTGCATCTGTTTGCTTGCTAGCAAAAGAAGAGTGAGGCGAAGCCACATCACAAACAATCTCAACCTGAAAAGAAAGACAACGATTTAATAGGGCACTTATGTAACACTGAAGAAAATGTCATCCAAGTCAACAAAATTGTCCAAAATGATAAGTAATATTGCAATATGATATTCTCAGAAAATGACAAAGAAATGAAAGAAACTGTATTCTATACTTGCAATTCCCTAAAACATCTAGGGTCCAAGACTAAAAGAACATTTACAAGTGAATACCATTTTGTATTGATGAATGAAATACAACATAATTACAGATGATCTAGAAATTAGATATGGACAAAATTACCTCATGGTCAGTTTCAGGCCAGTCAGATAAACTTGCATCTACCTCCTCGGCAAAATGTATCTGTGAGAAAGGTGGGTTCAGTAATAAGAAACTTTGAACCACAATAAGATCAATAAATGTTAACATATTGTTGCTAGTAACAAAATAAACACCAACCTGACGCTTGACAAAAGATATTTCCTCCAGTGTCGGAGATGCAAAAATAGGTTCCATTTTCTTCCAGAAAGAGTTGTTAGAACAGGCATTACCTGCAAAGCAAGGAAAAGCAAATGTGTGGCACAATGAACCATAATGTAAATCCACTTGATACCGGAAGAAAACATGTCTAAGATTAAACCTACAGCTAGCACTGCGAGCATCATTTGCAGATGCTAGTAAATCATCACGATCATCGGTTGATGTTCCTACATAAATTAATCAAATAAGAAGCCCAGATGAAGATGAAGATAATGAAATGGAAAACACCAGATAGTCACTAACTGGCATCAAATATGGAACCTGCTGATTCTGAGGACACACTCATCATGATTTGTGGACGTGCATAAGCCTTTCGGTCAGACATCTTCTTTGAAGGAGGGCGACCTATCCTGCTGCATGCAGTAGTTGTTTGATTTAGTAATAATAAACCAATTCACAAGTAGAAAGTAGGAAAAATATTTTCATTCCTTAACAAACCTTTCACTCCTTTCAGGACCTATCTTTTTGTTCTTTAGTGGTTTAGTTGCATCAATACTTTCCATTTTCTCCTTCGCTACTGATAAACAAGCTTTTGACTGTACTGAGCTTCTTCCACTCCTTCCTTGTCTCCTAACTCCATCTCCAATCTCTTCTTTTGGAGGAGTCTTGTTCTTCTTTGTAGGCAAAAGAAAACTTGACACCTTAAGTGATGTTTGTGCACCATCCTCTAGCTCAAAACTATCATTTCCCTTATCCTTAAACTTGCTTTCAACAGCAGCTGATTCCTCACTTTCTGACAATAAAGCAGGAGAAAGGACATTATCATGTTTCAGTTTGTTGGGCATGACCCTAGGAAGTAAAAGCCCACTGTTGTCCATTGTTGTCATTCTAGCTCCAACCTCAGGAGTTGCGTATCCTTCGGCTAAAAATTGAGCTTCATCCAAATTGGAGACAGGAGAAACTACATTAACCCTTCTGGTTCTAGAGATCTTTTGTGGCCGCTGACCAACCCATTGAGTTACAGGGGGAGATGATGATTCATTAGGTACTGGTCGTTTGCGATTGGCTACAGTTGAAGACTGAACTTTGCTTCCACCAGTACCTTGTTCCCACCCATCAATGTTTCCTGATGAACGAAGAAAACTAGGTGATGAGTTCATTGAAGCACCTAAAACTGTTCTAGGTCCCCTCGATGCTTTCCCTTTTACCAAAGAACTTTGATTTCCAGCTTGACCATCGTCATGAACATTTAGCCTGTTATCAAGATACACCAAATTAGACTTACTGCATGTTGAAAAGGGGAATGGAGAGAAAAGAAAAGGGGGGAAAAGTTTTTTTAAAAAAAAAAAAGAGCAAAAAGTCACTGCCTTCTTCCGAAAGCCTTAAACATAAAATTAATATGGAAACAATATTCATCTGAGAACTGATATGAAATACAACAAAAACCTACTTATTGCCTCCTTTATGCATGATTCGTTCATTGTCGACTCCACTAGAAAATTCTCGTCTTTCATTAGGAACAGAGCCACTCTCTAGCTCAATCTTAGGTGTGCCGCGAGGGTTAGAAACACTAGGTTGGGAACAGCCATCCATCTTGTTACTTACTGTGGTTCCACTAGGCAAGCCAGGTCTGCAAGATGAAATTCAAAAATTTGTAAAGTTTTCTAAATCCTGCTAAAAGGAGAAATGAAATTATGTAAAATAGAATTTGAAGCTTATTTGATTCAAAAATTCTTTGCTTTTTCATTATTTTAAACTCAGATGAAGCAGCACATACCAATTTCTTAGTTTTACAAAATAAGAACAGAAGAAAATGCACAACTCATGAAAAGGAAGCAAGTATGACCTCAATTTTCATCATGTTAGGTAAAGTTCACCATACTTCTAAGACATTATTTTTACTCTAATAGACAACCATGAAATTAACAATGTCAAATATGAATTTTTAGCCTTTTCAAGGTCTTAAACTCTTTATCCAAAAGTAAATACACAGAATATCAACACCTTACATCTTGCAGATCACTAAATGCTCTAATGTACTGAAACATATAATATACCCATATATCAATACTTATATTTAAGATAATAACAGAAATCAAAGTTCCAAATTAGCTAATGTTCATTCCTGCACTGACAGAAAAGAAATAAAATGTCATATTGAAATTGTATATTTTGCTTAATATCAGAGCTGAAAACAACTTTTGCACAACAAACTTACATCCAAAACACAAAATTTTAGTAAGAATATAATAAGGTGAACACATCTGACAATAACAATCAGAAACGAAACATACAAGTTGCAAGAAAACAAGAAATGCAAAAAATGAAAGAAAATACATATCAAGCAGTCTCCATAGAAATTAAAGAAAAGAACAAATTTTCTAACTATTTTCTTAAACAATTGCAAAAAAGTTCAAAAATTTGTAATCATTCCCTTGTCTAGGTAACCAATGCAAGAAAAAAAGCCATGCACTAGGAAATAATTTGTTACATATAGTAATTTGCCTTTACAAAGACACTGTAACTTTCTTTTCTATATAAGGTGTATATAAAGAGCATAACTAAACTCTGGAGACCTGACTGTAGAAGGTAATATGAGTAGAACTTTCCAGTTTATTCAAAAGTGTTAGAGATTTCAATTTTCATATTGATCCCTATGAAAAGCACTGATAAATTGGTTAACTTGCAGTGTACTACATTTAGCTGCAGAACTAAATTGGTGGAAAACCTTTTGCATTAAAATGCAAAACAACTACTTCCTTTAAGGGTTAACTCTTTATGTTAAAGACCTCAATTGGACTCTTCAAAGCAGTTCTACTTTAGATCAGAATGAAACTATATGCTCAATCTTGCTAGCTAACTAAAGCACAAATCAGTTTTAAAGAAACCAAGATGTAGCACCAGACCATCTCAATTTACCAAGGATGTTAAGCTTGCAAAATAACGAAACAACTTACAGGGAATCTTTCATGATAATACCTGAAAGAAATGGCATCAGATGATCGCATGCGGGATTCGTTGCTAGGTCTCTGTTGTATCGACTTAATCTCTCTATCACTTTCCATCACTCTATTAAGGCCAACAGAACGTTTTCTTTTCATTTTTTTGTCCCATCCATCACCCATTGGAGGGAGTCCACACATCTTGTCTTCTGAAGGAACAGATCCTCCATTACAACCCCGAAGCATAGTTTTATCCTTCTCAAAGAGCACATTCCTGTCCTTCTCCACCACACCTTGCCTTGGTGGAATTGCACCACGAACTTCTGACTGATGGACAAAATGAAAAATGTCATTTCTAGCTATCACAAGTTAGATCTTCATACTAAAGTATCACAAAGCTAAATAAATGACAACAAATGTATAATCAGCATAATTATTCTTAGAAATAGACCAAAGACGTGCATTATTAGAGTGATATCAGACACAAAATATCATAAGAAGAGAATCAGAATTAAGTTTTAGCAAGTCCAAATCTTCAGAAGAGGCATAACCAATAATGTCTCACAAGTCCATTGATAACACATTTAAAACATTCAGGTCCAATTAGTTATCATTCTTTAAACTTTAAGAAGTGAGAAACTCAATAGCTTAAATCAACAAAACACATTGAGAGGAAATACAAACCCGTACTTCCGCCATTGAGGAGCGAACTCGTTTGTTAGGTATTGCATTCTTTCTGTCCTCCAGTCTAGGACTTGCGAGTTCTGTTGGACTTTGATGAGTCTGATTTCCCATCTTCATTGGATTTAACATGCTTGACTTCTCATTTGACTGATCTATTCTTTGTCGTTTCCGTGAGACCAAATTGCGATATCTGTCCAATTTCACAGCATAGTCTTGCAATGACTTTGATCTCTCCCTGGTAAAAGAGTAGTTAAGGCTCACTGATAGCTACCATCATTCTATCTTACAGAACTAAAGTAGTTATTCAACCTTGCATGAAAAGTTTGGTGCACTTTTCCATCATTAACAAGCTAACATGCTAAATATACAATAGATATGGTGGTTGAATATTTTTTGTTCATTTTATGATAATTTCTGTCCAAACTATTTGCATGTATAGAGTAAAATAGTACATGGTTCATCCAAACTATCTATCATAGTGCATATGGTGCCTTGTAAGATACATGAAAGATATGCATCAACAAATTGTGAGATAAACTATCTCACTGCCAATGGACGAAGAATAGGAAGAATACCGTGCTCTGTTTGATGACTCATATACACTGCCTCTCAAACGCCTTAGATCCTCTGGTGCAATGGGAGGGATTGGTTTTGACTGTGCAGATCCAAAAGTGTGATCCTCTACTGTGACACCCAAAACCCTTCTTATTTCTCCAGTGCGAGAATACTTTTGCTCACCCCATGAAAATGTATCTAATGGTAAATATTGTGACACTGTTGGTACTTCTGATGAAGAAGCTGCATTTCGCAATGCACCAGGACCTGCAAAAAGACTTCGGTTCTCCATGCTCTCCCGGAAGCTTCCTGACCTCTCCAAACCAGGAGGTAAATGTGTCCCACGCTGCCCATTTTGATAGGCAGGAGCAAAGTTCGTTCCATCCATACTGCTTGAAGTTGACTCCATCCTCGTACTTCCTGCCATTTTCATCCTTAACCAACCATAAAAAGCTTACATCCACCTCTCCTTCCTATGAATGCACACTCCCATCTTGTTCACACTTCTAACATCGCAAAACAAATTCCTGAAACCACAGAGTCCGGGATTTCAAAATCAACAACCTGCAAAAACAAAGTTCAAGTAAAGATTGAAAGATTTCCTGTTTGCTCCAAATAAAACCTCGGATAACACTTCCAAGAGAAAAGGCGCAGAGAATGACATGAAACGCGACAATTACAGACTAAAGAAGGGAAGCCAATAAAGAGTAAGATACACAAACCCTCTAAGTAGGACAATTCATATGTATAATACCATCAGCTAACAGAATGATAATAAAAAAGAAAACAGAATGAACAATTCAATTAATCACAGACAAACTCCATGTGAGGGAAACCAAATTAAACCCCTAACATACAATTCGATTCACAAGTAGAAACGAAATAAGTTCACGATAACCATAAACTAAAGGGAATCCTAACGAAAACCAGTAACAATCAAACAACTCCAGCCAAGTCGTCCAGTTAATTCATTGCAGCTAAGCTCAAGCTCGAGGGCATATAGATGGAACAAACAGGAAAGCCACCAATCGAAGCGAATCAGCAGCTCAAACAAACTAATCTTGCTCAAGGAAGGGAATAACCCTAATCGAGGAAGAACCCCGCGATCCAGTTCATGGAATCCCTATCTCTTGCGCCAATTGCAGTGGCTATCCGGCGATCGGGCTAGTGATCTGCCAGCATTAGGCGATCGGAAGCGATCGGAAACGGAATTGGGCGAGACGGTCACGAAATCGATAGGCAAGCGAAGACCGAAAACGTCGAATACAGAAGGGATCGGATAAATTGGAAATGAAACAGGAAAATGTGTTCGGTCAATATGTTGCTTTACCAGAATATTTTAATTTAACCCCTAAAAGTAGCAAGTTTCTCAGTTTGACCCATTATTTTATTTGCCTGAAGGTAAGACCTAGAAATCGGATGATTTTATTCATTTGCATAACTGTGCAGTGGTGATAAAGTAGGTAGGAGAATAAATAAATAAATAATCAGAATTTAAGTTTTAATAAAGAGGAATATTTTGAAGGTCACGTATAAATATATGTAAATTGTGTTTTAATTTAATGAATCATCTACCTTCGTGATTAATTGAGTAAAATTTAAACATCTGAATTATTAAAAAAAATATTAACAAAGATATTACATCATAAATAAAATTAAATGGCTAGAATACATTAAATTGTAATAAGATAAATATGAATATATTCTAGAGCAAGAAAAATAATTTAAAAAAAAAAGGCAACGAGTAGATGTTAATGACTCTGAAATAGTAAAAAAGATTGTTGTTGATAGAGAGAAAAATATATGTAAAAAGTCATGATAGTTAAAAAAGAACATATTGAACATATTCACTTAAATGCTTGTCAATATATCACTCATTTCTATAGGTGTGAGATGTTTGCTATTATGCTCTCGTAGGATGAGTGTAGTACTATGGTAAAATACTTATCACTCATCTCTATAGGAGGATGAGTGTAGTACGATGGTAAAATATTTAAAAGAATAAATCAAAAAATCAAGATTTGAATTTCAATAAAAATGAATAGGATGGAGATGACCTCTAAATGGGTATAAATTATGTTTTAAATTTACTCGATAATAAATAAGAGAAAAGATCGTCTATTTCTAGAATAAATTAGACAAAAAATCAAACACTTAGAATTAAAAAAGAGAGAGATGTTTGCTACTATCATATAAAACAAACAAAGTATTATATTCTCAAGACCATTACGATCCTTTAAGATTATCTCATATCTCTCTTGATTTATCACTATAGTAGTGATTTTATTATTAGGATTGATATGAATTAGAGGGGGAGGGAGGGTTAAATAGCTCGTTTCGCTTTTTTGAACTTGATTTGCAACGAAAACTTATAGCAAAAATTCTTCAATGCTAACACCTTCGATTTTACTTGGTCTCCACCCTTTTGAGGTAACTAATCAAGGGTCCACACCAGTACACTCACAATTCTACTATAAATGCTTCCTTCTCGAAAACTTTTCGGAGGCAAAAAAGTCTCGTACAAACTCAAGCACAAGAATATAACAAGATTACAAGAAGTAAATACAAATAGAATGAACACCTTGTTTGATCTCTTGTTGCTTGGAAATACCTCTTATTAACTCAAAAATATTGCAGCACTTCAATCAAGAATCACCAAGAATCGACCTCTTCAAACTCTTCGCAAACCCCCTTTTATAGGGTTCTTCTCGAGCTGAAAAACGTCTCTCAATCGATTGACTTTATCCTCAATTGATTGTCACATCAGCTCGATCATTCAAAACCTACAGAACGACTCTTTTTTACCTTCCCAATATATTAGTGAGTCATACCAATCGATTAATTAGCCTCTAATCGATTATCCTAATCGATTCAGAGGTCTTCTATTTAATAAAGAACTCTGGCTAAATCGATTCACAAACCTTCTGTTCACTCAAGAAAAAGGCTCTCAATGGATTGGTCATGCTGAATCGATTAGGCTAATAGATTTAGAAGCCTACTGTGCCCTCACTATTTTGGCATCTTCCAATCGATTGACAGACACACTAGGCCAATCGATTGGCACTCGATTTCCCAAGCTCCTGTTCGCAAGAAGGTTTCTACTAATCAATTGAAAAGTGACTCTAATCGACCAATCGATTGGCCAACCCTAAAACTCGAATTCCGGGTTTAGGGTTTACTAATCGATTAATACTTCCTGTCAATTGATTAGTAATCCTAAATTTAACCTTTTCAGGTCTGAATTCGGATTTTGCTTGGTATTTGATTGACCTCAACCTATCAGGATTATCTCTGTCTGACATCTAATCATCTGTGACCTGTTGGGACTTCTCGTTGCCCAATATCTGGTCAACCTTGACGTATCAGGACTTTCTCACTCATCCTTAACCCACTTAGACTTCCCTTTGCCTAATCTCAGTTAAGACTTTCTCTTGCCTAACCTTAGTTAAGACTTCCGATCACCAAGTGTCTGGTCCTCCCTGATCCACTTAGACTTTGCCCTCGCCAACATTTCTTTTGAACTTTCCTTTGTCTAGTCTCAGTTAGGACTTTCCCTTGCCTAACCTCAGCTAGGACTTTCCCTTGCCTAACCTCAGCTAGGACTTCCCCTTGCTTAACCTCAATTAGGACTTTCTCTTGCCTAGTTCCCACTAGGTCTTCTATTGTCTAGTCTCGCCCTAGGACTTCCCTTGCCTAGTTCCCAACCAGGTTTTTCACTACCTAGCCTTTCACTAGGACTTCTCTTGCCTAGTTCACAACTAGGTCTTCTCTTATCTAGCCTCAGTTAGGACTTTCCAAGTCAAATATCTTGTCATTTCTTAACTTACTTGACTTCTCTCTCACATATTGTCAAACATAAAAACTCAAGCTCGAGTCAACCCGAGCTTAGTTAGCTTGGTCAATCTTGACCTGAGGATGATTGTACTAACACTATAGAGATTTAAGAAATATATATGGGTATTTTTTTGTGAATATAGAGTAGTTTAGGTCATTATAATAATTTTGTTTAAAATTACTATACGGTCTTAAACAATTTTAAATTGAAAAAGGAAGACACAGAGTTACTCAAGAGAGTTGGAGGAATGCTTGATTGTGAATTTAGTGCATTTTAGTTCCATGAAGCAATTTTGCCCAAAATTAATATATGAGCTTGTTGAAAATGTATAAAATGTTTGTTTGTAAAATTAAAGTAATTTTGAAAAAAATTGGGCATACCTTAAATTGATCTAAAATGAAAAAATATTGTATTTTTTTTAGATTTAAAAATCATGTCGTCATTTTTAAAATTTTATAATGGAATTTATATAACTTTGTTGGTTCAAAATGACAATTATGAAGTAGTCAATCAATGATTTATTACTTTTTAATCTTTATTCAAAATTTTAAAAAATATTTATTAAATTATTTAATTGTAATAAATTTAAACCCGTTTTATTTATTAAAATTTTATAATTTATTTTTTAAAATTTTA
>JBBUKS010000073.1:11649633-11666840 GCA_038050645.1 Hedychium gardnerianum | reverse complement strand
ACATAAGATTTAATGAAGTCATTTTATCTTTTGGTTTCGAAATGATCAATGAGGATCATTGTGTTTACCTAAGAAAGAAAGAAAAAAGTTGGTCATCTTATCATTATATGTTGATGATATGGTAATAGCTGAAAATGACATAAAATTTGTAATAGATATGGGAGAAGCGAAGTACATCTTAGGAGTAAAGATCAGATCGATCAAAAAGACTTTTAGATTTATCTCAAAGGCTTATATCAGTAAGATACTGCAATAATTTAATATGTTAGATTGCAACATAGAACAAACACTTGTAGCAAGAGGTATTGTTCTGAGCAAAAGTATATATCCCAATACTCCTGAAGAAATAGCTGACATGAAGAAAAAATCATATGCTAGTGCTATTGGTAGTTTGATGTACACTATGTTGTGTACACGTCCTGATATCAGCTATGTTGTTGGCTTAGTTAGCCATTTACAGTCAAACTCATGACCAAGACACTGAAAAGCGGTGAAGATGGCATTCATATATCTTAAAGGGATAACAGATTATTGTCTCTGTTTCCAATGATCTAATATGAGCCTAAAGGACTACACAAATATAGATTGGGTAGGAGACCTTGATGATAGAAAATCCACATTCGACTATACCTTCTTGCTGAATGGTGGCGTTATCTCATGAAACAGCAAGAAACAGATTGTGTAACGCTATCGATAATGGAAGCTGAATATGTGGCTTGCACAGCGGTTGTGCAAGAAGTTGTATGGTTGAGAAGGTTCCTGAAGCATTTGAAGATTGTTGAGTACAGTGAGAGTCCTGTTATAGTGTACTGTAACATTCAAGCTACTATAGCTATTTCGAAGGATCTCAAATATCACAGCAAGGACAAACATATAGAAATTAAGTATAATTTTATAAGGGATATTGTTGACAAGAAAAAAAATAATTCTTGAGTATATCCTTACATGTGATATGCTTGTAGATCATTTTACTAAGTTATTGACTAAAGAGTCATTTCAAGAACATGTGAGTCTTTGGGACTTCGAAGAATATAACATATTGTAAAGACAATCAAATTTATAAAATGTCATGATATATTCAATGTATATGTCGTTGTTACATTTTGGATAAAGTCTCGATGAGCATATTGGCAAGTTAAGATTAGTCTACTCACATGGACAATCATCTCTATTTGTTAAGTATAAATAGATGTAAGAACATTACTTATGGAATAGTTAGTGAATCTGTTAATGGAGACAAACTTGTAAGTTGGGATTGTCTTGATAGTTGTATCAAGATAAGTTCATTTAAGAATGATAAATGATCGGAGTAAATGTGTCTACCATTTACTGAACCTGCTGGAGGCCAAATAAGAATTCATGAGTTGAATTCAGGATTAGGCATTGGGAATATCTAAATCAAAATATGTACGATGTTAAAATTAAGAAAAACATGCACTTTTTATTAGTAAAGAGAAAAACATCGTAGCATGTGATTCATACCACATGTGCTATAGCGATAATAAGAGTAGTAGGAAAATGGATCTCTGCTTCTCTATTATGTGAGACCTTTGAGATTATGAGTTAATCTCAAATTTATCCTAAGTGACTATTTAGCTGTCTACTTGAAGTTTTAATCAGGGTTTGCTACTTTAGCATGTATCCTATTGACTATGAATGATTCGATAGCGACTGATTAGAATGAATAGATTCTAGCTAAAATGAATATTAAAATAGATTTATATCTTTGACATTTATTCACTGGTCAACTAATTATATTTTTTTATTAAGTACATAAAATGTGATTGTGAATAATTGTATTGATTGAAGATATTGAATATACTCTAGACATGATAGTCATTATGAGAGATTAGATATGTTTGTATGGATGTAAATAATTTAATCTTGGATAAATGCAAGATATTGATGTCTCTGATTTGTTTTAAAGAGTGGTTATATAAGGTGTAGCAACTTTCTTAGCATTAATCGCTCAGTATGCTTGCTGTCGCACGAACCATTTTTTCTTAAGTATGAATTAGATGTTCTAATATGGTCTTTGTAACTTGATTCTTATTTGATCTTTGTGGATTGACTTGGACTAGTGAGAGATGTTGGTAGTGAGAAAGGGCAACGTGTGCAAGGGCAACATATGCAATTGCTACACACGGTGCCATGGGAGTGGGCATGCATTGCCCACTCTTCCCATGTTTCACGTCCAAGTAAAAAGGCATATAAGAGGGGGGTTTGAAGAGAGATGTGGTTTGATCAAGCAGAAGAAGTAAATCGGGGTTGAATGCTTTGTGCAATCTCTTCATAGAAGAACATCCACAAGAAAGGGATTTGGTTTGTGAAATTTGAAGAGTTGTTCGATCTTACGTAATCGTTCTTCCGACGACAAGTATCAAGAACAAGATCTTCGACAAATAACTGTAAGTGTTTACCGTTTTCAAAATTTATTTCATGCATTTAAATCTCACAAAGTTGTCCTCAGACAAACTACAAGCCCCCAATGTGATAAAGATGAAAAAAACTCTGAGTCATAGAAAGGTCGCAAACCTTCCTATAGAGCTAAAAAAAATGTATGGTGAACCAATAATGTGGAAATATTTAGCTAAGGTATGAATACCTAATTTGGGGGTGAAAGAATGAAATGCATAAAAATGCATTGATATGTGCCAACGGTCATGAGACACTATGATAGCCAAGAAGCTATAAGAAAGACATGAGTGTGAAATGATAAGTCTTAAAATATTTGTGGAAGACTTAACACCATTAAAATGGTAGATCTCTAGTGGTGAGATTTTCATTGATTATGGAGAATCGTGTGGATCTGTTAATTATAAAGTCTTACAGTAAACTATTTGTTTATGGGAATGAGTCTAAAATCCAATATTTGAATGGAGTAATGGTAACTTAATCATGCTAATTAGAGATTCCAAGATCATGGCTCAAAAGGAGCAACTAAGTTATAAGATTCAAGCAGTGTTATAAATGGCGGTAGGCGGTGACGGGACGGTGAGTTTGCCTACCGCCTCGGTCGCCTAGGCGGTACCTAGGCAATTGAATTTTTTTATTATTTTTATACGTAATATTATAAATAGTCATCCATTAAGCTTCAATAATTAAATAAAAGATAAAAAATTAGAAGAAAAAAAATTAATATAAAATATATTAACTAAAAATAAATAAAAAGTTAATCTAATTATTTTTTAAAACAAATAATTATATATATATAGGATAATTTTATTAAGCTTTAAGTAAAGCTATTTAAATTGTCTCAATCATAGGTAGGAGTTCATTAAAATTATTAATATAAAGTTTCTATTAAATCCTAAGTTAAAAAATAAAAAGTGGTTCGGTGTTTTTGCTTCAACGTGGGACACATCGTCGGACCTGGGCAACATGTCCAGACGCGGCGCCTGAGCCCGGCGACGAGTCTGGTCCCATCGCGCGAGCCCGATGATGAGCCCGGAAGTGTTGCCCGAGCCCGGTGACAAGCACAGACACGTCCCTAAGTCCGGCGACACATCCGAAGTCGAAACGCAAAGAGTTAGGTAGCAACATGCAGCAACGACGGCGGTGGTCAACAACAGCGATGGCGGCGGGCAGCAACAGCGATGGCGACAACAGTTTGAGCACAACAAAGATTTTTTTCATTTACTTTGACCGTCTCCTAAACCACCACATTTCACAAATATGGTGCGGTTGAGGTCCGCCTACCGTCTAAGCGACCCCCTCAATCGTCATTTGGATTCAAAGCATCTAGTAATAATTACTTCAACTCATTCATGGAGATGAAAAAGTGCTACATGCAAAATAGGTAGAGGATGAGCAAAAACTCTTAATGATTCATACATTATATCGCAAAGGGTATAATGAGATATTGTAGGATTCTCTTAATAGGAGATCATATATATAAGTATGAACTGATGGTCTCTTCAAAATTATAAGCACTTATAAATTTTCAAACATTGTCCACAGTCAAAATGAACATGATATAAAACTAATAGAAGCCTAGGGGTTATTGTGTGAGTTTGATTATCTTGATTTATACCAACGACTAATAATTCAAAACATAATTCATTAGGCAACCAAGTAAATATGAACATATTCTACTATAAAGGTTCAAAGCACAAATTACCTCTCCTGATGCAATAGTTTTTTGCTATAAAGTCTTGTTTAAGACTTAAAACTTATTCATAATTTTTATTCATATTGAAAAATTGGTCTCCATAACCAATAAATTGAAAATGAACATGGATGACTATTTTATAAGTAGATTATTTGAAATTAATTTCTCAAATGATGAAAAATTAATATTTAGATTATTCGAGTAACGAAGGATTGATATGATATGATTGAATGAAAGTATTAACTTACACATGAGTTAGGTTCATGAATGCATATACATAAATACTAACTCAAATATTCGTGAATGTCAATTCACTTGGAATAGGGGTAAAAAAATTGAAATTATGCCTACAGAATAAGAGTATAATGGTTAAGTCCTCTAATGGATAACCAAAAGATCTAAGATTCGAATACGATATATTATAAGAGATTTTTTCTCTAATAAGAAATGGACCTAAAAATACTGACTATTTGGATAGATCTTTATTAGCGCTTCCCGATTTATCCTGATGGCCGGCGAAAAAATTTTGTGAGGATGAGTTGATCACCTCTCGGATTAATTAATTTGAAGAGTTGAATATTGGATTACCAAAAAAACAAATTGAAATTAATTTTCAAATTTAGATGCAAAAAGAATTAATCAATTATTCTATATTAATTAATTAGTTAAAAAATAATTGATTAATTATTTAATAAATTAATAATAAAAATGACTCTTCCTCTTTGAAGAGAAATTCTTCGTCCTCTCAAAAGGAATCACACTCCTTAACTCACAACACTCTAATATTTTCTATATTTTCACACTCCTTAACTCACAACACTTTAATATTTTCTATATTTTCACACTCCTTAACTCACAACACTCTAATATTTTCTATATTTTCAATTTGCATGTAAAATATTTTTTATTTTTCATTTCACACTCCAATATTTATCCCTAAATAACACAATAAGCTTCTAATTTCAGCCTATTGATATTCTTCAAAACTGTGTAGCTTTTAATTATAAAAGGATGCCTACTATATTATATGAAATTAAAAATTAGACTATAACTCAAACACAAGGAGAAATGAAATATATATATATATATTTGAGAATAAATAAAAATCAAAATATTAAAGTGAAAATCAAAATTATATCTATAATAATAATAACAATCAAGTTTTATCCTATTATGTGGGATCGGCTATATAAATTCTTTTACGTCATTAGACTCTATCTCATATTATATCATCATCTATACTTAAATAAATTTTATTTTATTTTATCATTACTAACTAAATCTTTTTTGATCTTCCTCTTCCTCTTTTGATGTACGTATTTATCATAATTTCATATCACCTAGAACATTTATTGATAGTTTAAGTACATGCATATATTATCTCAAATGTATCTCTCAAAATTTTTTCTTAATAGATGTTACTCTGATTTTCTCTCTAATATTGTCATTTCTTATTTTGTTTATTCTCGTATGTCCATACATTTACCTTAACATTTTCATCTCTGCAACTCTCATTTTCTGCTCATATGCTCGAGTCATAGCCAACATTCAACTTCATATAAGAAAATCAAAATTACATTTATTAAAAAAAATTTTGAAAGAGGTATTTAAAATATTACAAATATATATTTACACGATCAATAAATATTCAAATTAAGTGATACAAAATTATAAAAAATACACACAATGAAAAAAAAAAGACAAAAAAAAACTTAATTAACAACAATAAAATAAATAAAATTTATTTAAATATAAATAATTATATAATATAAGATAAAATCTAATAGAAAAATCTATATAATCAATCCGTCTAGTGATGTAATATAAGACTTGATTATTATTTGTTGTATCTTCTAAAACATTTGACATAAACTTCAATCCAACATATTTTTATCAAAATTACACTTGCCACTCAACTATAAATTGATATAGTTTTAAATTATCTTTAACATGTTACCGATAAATAATAATTTTTAGCAACTTATAAGGACAACTGTGGCAACCAATCAAATACGTAAAACTACAATTCTTCTGTACCATACCAGAGAATGCCAGCAACTCCTGATTGATGAACTTGGAATTGAACATTCTGCTCGAGGACGACGAAGCATCGTCGAAGGCCTTGCAAGGATTTCTCACTACATCAAAAAACAATAATTTTAACAACTACAGTAGCATACTTGCCAAAACAAAGTTATCATCCACTGTCCAGGTGACCAAGATAATCACAAAAATATAAGATCTTAACAACTTCCAAATGTCCTGAAAGAAGCCCACCCAACTGACCTTATGTGGGGCCGAAGTTCTTCGGTTGAGATCATATTTATATGAGAAACTGAAGAGCGAGTTTAACAAAAATATATTCGTTACATTACTAAGATACAGAACTACTTTTGCGAATAGGAATGTGGTTTTCTTTTCTAAACAAAAGATGTCTGACAGATAACTGCTAACTAGCCTTGACTGACCATTTTCAGGTCCTGTTGGAAATCAAAACAGATAAACCTTCAGGTATTCAATCCAAATTGAGTGGGGCATCGGCGATGGCCTCGATATCCTTCTTACTCTTAACCATACATCGTTTCATTGTTTCTGAATCAAGCTTAGGCAGGTCCTCTGCAATTGCCATGTATCCATAAAGAGAAGGGAATTTCTTAAAGCAAGCTTCCCCTTCACTGGTTGGGTTATTTTTGTTGGTAGACCTCTGAAGAAAATCTTGTCTGCCACGATGATTTTCTGCAAGTCGTTTGTGAAGCCTCTCTGCTTCTTGCAGCCCAGAAAAAGTTGGGAAGAACTTGATGGAGAAGACACTTTGATTGGATGGGTTCCCTTTAGAAATTGTTGTTTTTAATTCCTCAAACCCCAACTCTGTAATTCACAGACCACAAGTATTAAACGCTACAAAAAAAAAAAAAAAACTAAAGGCTTTTCCAGCATCAACAAAAACTAAAATAAATGGTGCGTGTTACAAGAGCATTTCTTTATTTTTCATGTAATGCCATGTTTCTGGTGTTTTTCCATCACAATCGATGATGCATTTAGTCTATATATCTATGTGGTTTCCATTATTTATTTATAAGAGAAACGAATACATAATCAAATAACTTTTGGTCTCGATAAAAAACTTGCAGGCATTCATAATGATCTCTAGCTAAAGCGGTAGCAATATCCAGCTTTAAGAGAAGTGAAGGAAAAGGCGATTTATAAAACTAACCTCTAAGTATTTCCTGTATCCCTTCTGTAGACAGGACATCATTCTTGTAATTGCGGGCCTTTTTCTCAGTCGAGTTATTATGGAAAATAACAACTGGAGGCCAGAGTATGAGGTCCTCTTTAAGATTCTTAGCTTCAGGAGCAGCAGCAGACTGATAAGTCCTTGCTTGGTCAGGAGCCACAAGCCAATTCCATCCCATAAGAAGACAAAGTGCTTTGTGAAGACCCAAATGTTCTGTCTTTAAACCCACCTTGCTAGAGTGATAAAAGTGACTCACCAAGCTGTGCGTGTCAGTAAACTTCTCCGACGTACTGGATGAAAAGGGGAATAAAGGAAATTGTTAAAGGTAATACAAAAAATAGGTTTTAGCATATTCCCTATTCATCTGAACAATGGCAAAAATTCCTAAATTCTGATCTTGTAGTGTTCTCTCCACATCATGTTGCTAATGGCATTTGTCGTGTGACTACATTCATCGAGACATTGAATGAAATACTTGTACTAGAATAGAACGATTATATTATATATGTAGCTTAACCACGCAAAAGGTCAGATCCATCTGAACAGAGCTAGTTCCATAGTTTGTACCCTAAATTAGTAGACCAATAATTACTGACAGTTTAAAAATCCTAGCGTCGTGATTATCAACATCAACATGCAGAAAGTCTCAATGAAACTACTGTTACAATAAAAGAAATTGAAGAAACTGTTGAATTCCAGGTGTAGAGTTAAAATCTGTCCCAACTACTTGGTGTCAGCTTCACATATCTTCTCCAGTCATTTAGTTTTGTCAAGGCTAACTTACCAATGGAACAAAAAGGCCAAAGAGATCAGTGGTCAGATGAAATCATAGAATGAATAGAAAACAAAGTCATGAACTTTGACACCAAACCAAACTCAACGAGATAAGCTGTCCCAATTATTATGCAGCCATCCAAGGTTGCAACCCATAGTGTCACTATTAGATTTCCTTATGCAGGATAGAAAGATGCAATTTTGCATCCAATACGGACATATGATTTTTTATGGTACCAAAAAGTTCACATTAATAACAACCAGAATTTTATATGGCATCAGAAGGCCAATATTATATCATGGTGGAATGATATCATTGGAAAAGCAATGTTGTGAAACTACATGGAATTCAACATCTACCTTACCAGTTGTGTTTAGAGCGTGAAGTCCAGATTCATGGTGTTAAGAATTTTCTGAAGTAAATCATGTTATCGATACACCAATCTGAAAGAAGAGCACAAATTTGTGCTCGTATTTGGGTGATGAATGTCCAACTTAAATAGCTGTCTTCAAACTACTTGCTATCCTATCTAGTGATTTGGACAAACATAACAATAAGAACTCCAGAAAATTTATGCTGCTATAAACAAGTAGCAAGACCGATCAATCACTACCATCGACATAATTCCAATTTGCCACAACCAATCTTCACAAAACAAAACTTTGTTTAACTTCATAGTGTTAATAACAACCAAACTCCTAAGGAAAATCATTTGCCACAAAGAGTCATCTTTCTTTTTTAGTGGATGGCATTACCTAGATCCAATAGGTAATATCATTTTTTGGCTTCCCTCCAACTAAAACAAATTAGTTCATACTGCAAAACCTTAATCCTTATCAAATAGCAGGATAAGACAACAGTATGCTTATTACGCATACTAACTCCATTCAGTTGCAAGAAAGGTATTTAAGTTAATGGTACTAATGTTGGAAAGCAATTGATGATATGTCAATCAAGTACTTCTCAGTTGAAGTTGGACCAAGCATTCAACTTCCAATAGGCTACCACAGATTAAGAAGACAGACCTGCCACATATGCAGCAAAGATGGCCCTCATTTCCTTGCTCGCGATATGTCTTAAGTTGCTGCATATCCTCATTCAGCAACTTTAGAAATCGAAGAAAGGACTTGTGGACTTGCTGCTTAAATTCTTCAGAACCTTCAACTGGATCCCTCTTTGTTTGTGTCCTAGTATCATCAGAAACATATCTATCACGAGCAGGACCTTCATGCCGCTCTTCTAGGTCCTTCTTCCAAGATTTGTGGGATTTGATAAATTCCTTTCTTCTCTCAGAATTATATGAACCATGAGCTTCTGAAGGACCAGGCCTAAGTCGTTTTTTAATGTTTGTACCATGTCCATGTTCAGGATGTCTGAGAGTTTCTCCAGCAGGCAGCCAAGCATCAGATCTAGACACTCTATGAGAAACTGTTTTATATTTGCTATGCCCAGTAGCCATGCGCTTAGATTGCATTACCTCTTGTTGTTCATCCCTTCTCTCCGACCATATGTTACCAGTAGCATCTGCTGAGGAAATTGATCTAAAGGCAGTTCGATTGTTGGAAACAAGGCTTCTTGGATCAAATTCACTTATGCGACCATCAGAAACATACTGCTTTCTAGTTATTCTTTCAGATGGCAATTCATAAAGATTGTTCATATCAGCTTCCCTCTGTGGCGATCTGATAGCCTGTCCGTATACATTCACTCGATGACCATAATAAGTAGGACTAGTAGGTCTTTCATTGTAACTAGTAGGACCAGCAACAGACCTTAAAGCATATGTTTCTTCAACAGTAGCTAATTCATGAACTCGTGATGGTTTTATTTTGTATCCAGAAGTATGCGCACTAGAAGAACCTTCCAAAAAGTCAGCCTTAATATTCTTAACCTCATGATACTCCAACTCTGCATCTTCGTGTAAATAATATTGTTTATCCCAATGGCCACTTTCACTTGTAACATTTCTTGAAGCATCCAATTTTCCAATCCTATCTCCTACATGATCCCTGAAAGATGAGCCTACCTTGTTGTGATGGTCACTGTAAGATCTCCATGGTATTTTTTCGTATATCTCATCTGAAACAAGAAATCTACGATTACTTTGCTCTCTTTGGCTAAATCCGTCATGCTCAAAGTACTGAGGATCCATTCGAGCTGGACTAAGTGGGCTTCTTCTCAGTGGTTCAGAAATCTGCATTTGAACATACCCAATCCTGTCAAAAGTGTCATTTATATACTTGTTTGAACCATCTCTTAGGTAACCATCTGAAGGCTGGTGAGGGTGATCATCATACAAGCTCAACATATCATTTTTTGAAAGATTAGATGATGAGGCACCGCCATAGGACCTCAACGATGGAGTTGTTGCAAAAGATGCATCACTAGTATACGCTTTCACTCCATGTCTCTCATCGAATGGATTTCTCAGTCGATCGTTGTAGTCACGGAACCCCACATCTAATGGCACTCTATTTCTTCCTGTGCTCTCTTGCTTGAGCAAAGCAGCTTCAGTTGAGAAATTCACATCTTCAGGCAGTGAGTAGAAAGTTTGGGGTGATCCATCATCCCAAATAAGCCGCTTTTGATACAGCATGTTCTGGGTTTCAAGCCCCAAATGTGAAGCCCCTGGAAGACCATTGTCATTCAGGAGATATTCTTCATCTTCAATCACGTGAGACATTTTTGGGTTAGAGGACAGCTCTGGCTTCAAATTGGAGTCATTTGATAGCATAAATCGACGTGGTAGTTCATAACCTTCCCGTTGATTGGGTGAGTGCAAATAGCGACGATGGGGAGTTGATGTGTGGTCATTATGGAGCTTTTTCGCATAATCAGGTCGCCTAGAGGCGTAGTCCCTGCAATCTGTAGAGGTGCTCCGGCGGATAGGTGAGCGAGGATGCTTATCCCTGCTCGAAGGGCTTAAGCTGATTCGATGGGGTCGACGTATGAACTGCTCACGACGCCAATCAGATCTATGGTCCTTCAAGTTGCCGGCTTCATTGGCAGCCGTATGCGACATGTCCCGTCCACCTCGTCCGCCTCTAGCAGGCGCTCCACGGCGCATCTTCTGAGGAGACTGCAACAGCAGTAGGCAAAAAGGACCGAAAAGCACTCACGGCGTGGCCAAAACCGATCCTTTTCGCGATCAGGCAGCGAAATCCACCGGAAGAATTATTGTAGATCGGGAGATAACACTTGGGGAGGGCAAATCACAGGATACGAATGAATTCATGGATTACATGAAAAAAAATTGTGAAAGAATGTCGAAACCGGGTAGCCATGTTGGAAACCTAAGCCATCCTAACCCTAAATTAATCGAGACAGGAGGATTCTCGGTACCAGAGTGGTTCAAGGGTTTTATCAGATTCTGACCTTGGACGTGGAGATCCCAAGCACCATGTCGGAAGCCTCGTAAACCACTACAGGCGGCGATCCAGGTGCTCCTCAGTGTTCGTGTGGTCGCTTCGGCTCTGCCGCCGCTTTTATCAAAGACCGCCGAGAAGGCGAGAAGCTAAACGGCCCTGGTTAGTGCTATACCCTTTTTATACTCTTGGTGGTTTAATACAACGAGCCCCATCCTCTTTGTATTTCCAAATACACCCCTCTGAAATATTTGTTCAAATTTTCTTTAATTTAATGAAATGATAAAACTTTTTTCTTTTTTTTTCTCGCATCAGCGAAACTACCCGATTTCTTTTTCTACTCTATATTTATTTAAATTACGTTTGCTAATTTTAAAATGTGCAAAAATTAAAACGGTGTTGTACATTTAAAGAATCATTAAATAGGTGTCCCTTTTATAAAAATCTAAGGGTGTAAATGAGTGCTCATGAGTTATTTGAGTTTTGATTTAAAAATAATAATTTATTCAAGTTCGTTCGATTTATTACCAGATGAATTTAAATTTAATTTTAATATATATAAAAATATTATCTTTTTCATCTTCTCGTATGTACCCCATGTACACTAATTATAAATTATTTTTTTTAAAATTAAAATTTTGAATCTTAATCTTTACAATTTATGATTTAAATTACAGTATTCAAGCTAAAAAAAATTAAAAAATATCAAAAAAAAAAATTACACAAGGTGCACACGGAGATACACACAAGAGGTGAGCAAAATAATATTCATATATATATATATATAATTAAATATCACATAAATTATAAATATAATAATATTTTAATAATTAATATAACTAAATATCCTAAACGTACTCAAACTAAATTCGTTTAACTTTTAAATGAGTTATTTTCAAATCGAGCTTGAGTTATTCACGAGCTATTTAATTTCATTACGAACTGAACTCAAACTTTAAACTTAAAAATTAAAGTTTGAATCGAACTCGATCCGAGCTCGAGTCTTTTACTGTTCGGCTCGATTTGATTACACCCCTATAAAAATCATTAAATGAATGTCTCATCATATATTTTATCTCAAGAATACCCTTATTTTCAGCATTATTATAGGAGTTACGACTAATTGCTATAATGCATAACAACTATAAAATAGTTGCTACAATATTGTGTTCTATTTCAAATGTTATTATAGCAGCTAGACTGGTTGTTACAATTATCTTAAAGTAATTTTAATCAATTTAAGGTGATTTGATGAATTTAAATAATTTTGATCAAAGAGTTTTTGGATATAATAGCGTTTAAAGTTGAGGGTTTAAAGTCTTAGATTAGGATTTAGTATCTAGGGTTTAGTTACAACTGTATAACAACTACCTAAATAATTGTTACAATTTTTTTAAAAATGATTTCGATCAATTTAAAGTGATTTTATAAAATTTAAGTAATTTTGACTAAGTTGATAAATAATATAATAATATTTTATATATAATAATTTTGATTAAAATGAAATAAATGTTTTTTCACGTTGGAGTAGTTATTGAATAGATATTATATATTATAGAAGCATCTCCAGGGTATGACTAAGTTGATCATCATATAAAAAATTTATTGAATTTAAATAAGAATTAAATCCCGATAAAATCTATGAATATACCCTCTCATATGAGGGTTCATTTCTGTTTTCACCCTCTCAATGGTATAGGATAGTCGTGAGGGACTATCGGGTGACAAATTTCACTTTATGCTGAATATATATATTATAGAAGTGAAAAAAAAATTAATATAAAACATTTGATGGCCACTCTTTTGATATTTTTTGAAAAAAAAAATCCTCATTTAACGATTTGTTAGAGAGCCATTTTTGCCCTTTTAAAATATTTTAATATCTTTTTTACATCTTAAATTCTTGTCTATTTTTCCTTACATCCTAAATTCTTGCCTATTTTTAAGTTACATCTTGAATTCTTGTTTATTTTTCCTTACATCTTAAATTCTTGCCTATTTTTCAGTTACATCTTGAATTCTTATCTATTTTTCCTACATCTTAAATTCTTGCCTATTGGTCAGTTATCCTTATCTTTCAATTTTCTATATTTTAGTTGTGTGGCATAAAAATATATATGATTATTAACTGTAATACATGAAATAAAATTTTAAAAATATTAGAGAAGAGAGGAGGGATAAATGCTGTAATCAAAAATCATTTTAAAATTATTAGAGTTATTTCATAATTAAATGCCATGAAAATTAAATATTTTCAAGATTTTTAAAAAATATAACTAAAACTATAAAGTTAGTTTTGAAAAATTTGCACAATGAAAATATGACATATATTTGCGATTGTTAGTACACTAAAAATATAAGTTTGAATAGTTAGCGCAATGTAACAAAAAAGTATGTAGTAAGAAAAGGGAAAATAAAGAGGAGATAGATATTTTTATGCAATTCAGAAATCTTACTTCCTAATTTATAGTCTATGGACTTATAAGAATAAAATGAGTTATCACTCGAAAATCTATAATATTTTTTCTTTCTCAAAAATCTTTATAGAGAAATCTTTTATAAAAATATTTTACAGTAGAAATAAATAACAGAGATGACAATGATACGAAGCTTAAAGCTAAAAATCTTAGCAAGAAAAACAACTTAAATAATAAAGCAAAAAATTGTAAGAGTTAATAGTAATAAAGAATCATAGTATATTGTTGTAGATGAAACTCTTTGTTGATTATGATGTTGTTTTCGATTTGGCTTGGCTCAGTATTTATAAAGTGAAATTGGTCACCATTAGTCGACTTATCCATTATTTTAGGAATTCTATGTGATCATTATTTGATCATTATTACCTCCAGGTGACTCATTCTCTTTCATTAATCAATTATTTCAACTCAGTCGACAAAAATGGATCAGACTTCAACACAATTCACTGGATTACATTCGATTTACTTGGATATCAACCGGTTCTTCTACTAATATGCTATTAGTCAATTGATCCAAATTAATTCTCGATTAGTTCGCTTGGATCACGAGTGATTCATCTGCTAACTATCTCATCAGACGATTATTTTGTTTCATCAATCAATTGATTTAAAATCAAGTCTATCTTTGATCGAATCTTTTAACAATTATTCCATCAATCGACTATTCTGTTAGTATCAGTCAACTCCTTTGAATGATAAATATTGAATTCTTTAAACTATATCCTTTTTAATGATTATAATAATTTGAATTTAAATCATTAGTCAATTGAAGTGACATTCAACTGATTCAAAAACCATTCTATAGCAAACTCTTCTATCACCAATTGACTCCCTAAAGTGAACATTAGTCAACTAGCTCGTTGACTTTGATTTTGAAATACCTATTTCTTGATCAAATCCTCACTTAAGAAAGAGAACTACCCACGTCCAGAGTATAGGTTGCTCTCTCTCACAACTCGCATGTCTAGAGATTATCTCTTGAACTTCTTTTATGTTAGGTATTCAGTCGTCCTCGAGCTACTAAGACTTCTCGTATGTTAAGAGGTTTTGCCTTCAGGTTTTTCTCATTTGTCAAATATCTTATCCTCCCTGACCTATCCAAACATTTTATTTATCAAGAGATCTCACCTTCGAGTCTTCCTTATCTACTAAGTATTTGACCATTGATCTATTAGAATTTCTCATCTTCCAAAAGGTCTCGCGAGTCTTTCTCATATGTTAGGTACATAGTCCATATTGATGTTATATTTGAGAGGTGTCCTAAGACAATCGTCTTAAATATTATATTATTTATTTGATAAATAAAATCTATTATTTAGGTGTATATTCTCTATGTATGTGATTTAATTTTAAGCTCAATTAATGAAGTCTACAATATAATGCATAGTATGAGAAAAATTATGATTGGATCACAATTAGTAGGTATCTCATCATGTGTAATTATGTATGTATTGAAATCTTTCCTAGTCGATGAATTGATGAGACTGAACATCATCGATTCTGTGAGATTAACATATGTTATACTCCTTAGTTTATCTAAGCAGTCAATCCTCACTAGTTGAAAACATTAGGATGTTGAGAGTTAACATATGAATGCTAGTTAAAGATAACTAGTTCATTGGATATGACATGCTATGAGACTTCATATGGTTCTATACATATCAATGAATATCTCATTACAGTTTGAGTGCAAGTTTCTTTATGCTTGGGGTGTTCAAGTCATCTTGGTCATTGAGGTTTAGATTTTGACATCTTTGCTATACATCTCCTAGGGGATGTAATTACGGGATGATTGAGTATAAGTCAATATGCCCAAAGATGTTTGGATGACCCACAGAGGATTCACCACTCATTTTATAAAGAGACGTATATCCTATGACTTCTTGTCAGGATTATTACTCATAAGTCTTTGGCCAAAGCAAAACATGCCAAGAGGATTGTCTTCTTGGACACATGTTTGAGTAATTTGAATCTGCTGGACAAGGAACTATTACTTGGACTAGACGTGACGTAGTCGGCCTAATGGAGACTGATACATAGACCATGTCCTGAACCAAGTGGGTATAAGATGAGTGAAAGGAACTGACACACTGATAACTATAGCTACTGAATGATTCAGAATTTGTTTTGGAATTAACTGTAATTTTCTGATCAATTGGGGTAAATGTCATTCATGATCTATTCATAATTAATGGTTAATTATCAATGTCCAACATAACCAGAAACCTATTAGGTCATACGCACTATGAGTATATCCGAAAGACGTAAAATAAGTTTGAGAATAGAATTCTCAGATCGAGAGAAATTAAGTTTGATTGGACCAGACAAAAGACAAATATGAAAAGTATTTATCGGGTCGGAAGCGTTAAGGGGCTACGCCTCTTGTAGGTGAGTTGAACCCATTTTGGTTTAGTTATGAACTAAATTAGTTTGGTTTTGAACCAAGATGGTTTGATTTTGAATCAAACTTAATGTGAGTGGATCAGGTTGGCTAATTGGGTTCAGGTTTAATCTCGCTTATCAAACCCTGATGGAGGTGTATAAAACCTCCTCCATGGGAGAAAAATTAGAATTATTGCAAGAGTTGGTTTTAGGTTTTTCCCCTCTCCCTCTCCCTCTCCCTCTCTTGTCGCCGACCACAAAGAAGGGTTTGTGTCGTCGCCCAAGCCACCACTGCCGCTAGCCCCTCCGGCTACCACCCCGACACCGTCGGCTATCCCAGCCGCCGGCCGTAGCCTCCAACCCCATTAGACAGCAGCCTCAAGGGCTGCCACCCCTTCAAATTGGTGTCGCCAGGTTGCCTTGTGCCGCTGGGCATTAATTCGATCCGTGGTTTCACTCTCGGATCACATTGTCTCCTCTCTTTGGCTAGTATCAAAGCGGAGACAAAACTTGTGGCTTTGTCAAGTCGTCTCGAAGGTATCTCATCGTGGATATGAATAGAGGCAAGTCTTGCGAGGCTTGCTAATTGATGTCATTTCCGTTAAACGTCATCCTACGATAGGTATAATTTCTAAACAAAGTTTTATTCTACACATGTATGTTCTTGTGAATATATGTGATGCGTGTTGTAATAATTTAGGAAATTATTGTGCTTCTACTACGTGTTTTTTGAAAACATAATTTGTGTACACGCATAGAGACACCAACAATTAACCTACTAAGGTTTTCTTTGTCATGCCCAATCGACCTTTGATAGTGCAACAAATGTTTTAGATTGCTAGAGGGAGAGGGGGAGGGGCAG
>JBBUKS010000073.1:11608363-11619917 GCA_038050645.1 Hedychium gardnerianum | reverse complement strand
AGATGCCCTAAAATGAGATAACTTCTTCCCTTATATGCCTTGGGCCCATCCTATAGGGACCATCCACATAAAAGACCCATCCATCATTAACAGCCCATTAATGTTAATGAACTGGGCTAATGGATCTACACATTTAATCCATATCCATTAATCTAAACCCCCTTTATATGCATTAAGTATTAGATCACTTAATTGGGGTTTAATTCCTTGATGGTAATTAGTTGTGTGTGTGTTAATCAAGTGTAAGCCCACCTTATGGAGACCAAGTTCACCCATATGAACTTAATTGGATTAGGTCCACCCATGTATTCTCACCATCTTATTCGAGGGGAAGATATTCAGGTGTCAAGGACTTAGTTATTGTAGACATGTGTCAGTAGATAAAAGAAAATTTTGAATTTATCAAAATTTTCAAAAATAATAATGGTTTCTTATTCAATCGTCCAAAAGATAATTTTTCCCTACACCATAAAGTTAGTCTGAAGCATATATAAATATTTTTATTATTTGATTTGCCTAACCTACTGAGTCTATTTGGTACTTGATCTATCAAAACTTCTTTCTTATCTATTTAGTGTTTACTTCTATAGAATTTACTTAGAGTTTACTCCTCTAAAATTTTCATACCTACTTAATGCTCCCTCCTTTAGGACCTTTCTCCCTTATCTAGAGTTCACTCCTTTAACACTTTCACTTCTTTAAAACTTTTCTTTTGCTAGACATTTGATTACCTTTGACTTACTTGGACCTCACACCTACCTAGAATTTATTTCTCTAGAATTTTCGCACTTGCTAAGTATTCGATCATGTTTGACCTACTTAAACTTCACACCTACCTAGAGTTTATTTTTCTAGGATTTCCACACTTGTTAAGCATCTGATCAATTTTGGTATGCTTAGACTTCACACCTAATTGCCTAACATCCGGTCTCCTACTAGGACTTTCACCCAACTATTAAGTGTCCGATTTTCCTAACCCATTCATCCTTCTCTTTTACTAATATAGAGAATTTGTTCAACCTTGATTAGAGGTCGATTGTATCAATAGTGAAATCATTGATAAAAGAAAAAGTTTAATTTTGAATTTATGAAAATTTTCAAAAACAACCATGTGTTTTCTCATTGTTCAAATTTTAGCCTCAACTAGCTTTATTTATTTTTAATGAGAAGAAGAGCTGCATGATCTTGCAACCATTTTTAGAAAGGAGCATCAGATGGCGGCAAACTTAAATCTCTTGAACTAGATGGGCTTATTCTAGGTGGTTCAATATTTGATGGTTGAATGAAAAGTCAAATAAATTAAGATTAATTAGATATTTGATAGTGAAGAAGTTTAAGTGAGTTATGGTTGACTGGACACTTGACAGTTGGAAGTACAACAAGGAATTTATAGGGGGTAAATCTAAGTGGGTCACGGTTGATCGGACACTTGAAAGTTAGAAGTCCAATTAAGGATGGAACACTTGGCATGAGAAGTGAAGTTCAAGTGGGTCATGGAAGACTGGACACTTGGCACGAGAAGTGAAGTCCAAGTGGGTCATGGAGGACGAGACACTTGGCATGAGATGTGAAGTCCAAGTGGGTCAAAGTTGAATAACACTTGACAATGGTGGAGGTCCTAATAGGTCATGCAGGATCAAATGTTAAGAATGAGAGCTGAAAGTCCTAACAGATCATGGAATATTGGATGTTAGACATGAGGAGTGAAGTCCTGACAGATCATGGAGGACCGGATATTAGACACGAGACAGAAAGTCCAAATATGTCAAGAAGGACCAAATGTTTGATAATGGAGAAGTCCTAGAAGGTTAAGGTTGATTGGATGTTAAGCAAGTGAAGTCTCGATAGGTCAAGATTGACTGAATGCTAGGCAAAGGAAGTCCTCATAGGTTGAGGTCAATCGAATATTATGCAAAGTAAAAAAATTCAATCTTGGTAAGGTTGAAACAGATGTATCAGTCAACTGCTATGAAATAATAATTGATTGATGAACCCTAAATCACGAGTTCATGGATTGAGGGGGTATAAGTGGTATGTAGTGCGATCAATCGACTGATAGAACACATTAGTCGGCTGATGCGTCAATCAAGTGGTTCACTTGATTGATGTCACTATTAGAGCAAACAAAAAGTTTTTGAGTCATTCTAGAAACTCAATTGTTGATGCAATAGTCGACTGATGGTGGTATAGTAGTCGACTATTTTCCTTGATGCTAAGCTAGATGGAGCTGTTGGACAGAGCAACGTTCGATTTTGACCAGAGAAATTGATTGATGGGAGCTAGTAGTTGACTGTTAGGTGGTTTTCAACCCCAACTTGAACCCTAAAAGGAAGGTTTAGTGGAAGATTTCGAACGTCGATTCTTGGAGGTTTTGAGGGGAAGTGTTTTTGCATTCTAGATCTTTAAGAGGCAATCCAAAGCAACCAAAAGTGCTCAAAATAAAGTTCCATTAGTAAACTTATTTATTTCGGTTGTATTCATTTTCATTTATATCTTTGTCTTTGACTTGCATTGCTTTATAAGAATAGGTTTGTAAGATATTTCTCTGCCTCCATAAGGTATCAGAGAAGGAGAAAGCATAGTGGTGCTACCGCTAGGACGTTAAACCGTGGAGTAGGAACTGAGGTATTGTGGATGTGTTCTATTTTTATATTTGTTTCTTTTAGTTTCGTTGTGTATTAACTTTTTCATAGACGAGCACACGATTGACAACACGAATGAAGCGAATTGTTATTCATCCCCTTTTAGCAACGTCACCGATCCTAACAAGTGATATCAGAGTCGATCGGTCTTCACTAAACTGACCGCTAAAGGAGCCCAATGCTAGAGGAAGAGGAAAAGCCACATTCTTGAGTCATCTGATACCAACAAGCGATATCTTGTTAGAGGAAGAAGAAAAAGTTTTAATTTTTGAGGGAATCAAATGGAGTTCGAAAACCATCTCGGATATGACATCTATTTTCCATTGCCCTTCAGATTAGGGGGATTTTCTCAGTTGAAGGCAAGAATGGAGATGTTCTTCCAAATGGATATAGAGGAGTGGTTTGCTCTAATAGAATGATTTGAAGCTCCAGAAGATAAAGGAGGAAGACCTATTAAAAAGAGCAAATGGGCTTGAGCAAGTCATGAGATCTAAGGCACATGACAAGGCAATCAAAATTTTGATTAATTTGGTACCTAATGATATGTTATACAAATTAAGTGAATACAAGGATGCAAATGACCTATGAAGCAAGTTGACCAAGCTCCATAAAAATCCATCACCATCACAAAAAGAGGATGAGCCTAAAAAAGAGGCTCATTGGCTCAAGAACAAGAGTACTTGGAGGTTGAGAGGTGCTCAACATTCGAGATGGAAGATGAAAAAATATCCACCTCAAGGATTGAGAGGGGGGGGGGGATAGGTCATTAACAACGGAACAAGACAAATCCTCAACATCCAGAGCCAATGAGGAGGAAGCTTGCACCACGTCTAAAAGTGGAGATATGTCAACTTATGAAGCTGAAACAAGTTCAATTTTTAAAAATAAAGATCACATTATATGTTTTGAGTGTAGGAAGAAAGGACGCTATAAGAGCAAGTGTCCAAAATTGACAAAGAAGAAGACTCTAGTAGCATCCAAGTCAAAGGAGAAGCCAAAGAAAATAGAATCCTTAGTATGGAAGGGCAAGAAGCACATAGTGTGCTTCTCATGAAATCAATGAGGATACTACCAGAACCAATGTCTAAGGGGGAGGCACCTAAATAAGGACAATAGAGGAAGCTCAAATCTAGGGGGAGCTTCTAAGGAAAAAATCGAAGGTATCATTTTTGAATAAAGTTCCTTCGTATCATAATAAGAAGTATGCTAGAACTAAATTTTATGATTTTAGTATTTATTATTATAACTCCGGCCATGACGAAATAGTCATGGCCGGTCCTAAGCCCAAATAAAGGAAGAGGGTTGTGTTAGGTTGCCAGCCAACGTTAAACTATAATAAATTTCAATGAATTGATCAATTAAACTAGTATTTATTATCATGAAAATAAGAAATATGATAAACATGAGGACAATTTTAGATAATGTCATACTGGAACTACCTTACCTAAGGGTAGGAAAGTATAGAGAGATCTAGGTAAGAATCCTAAGAAGAGTATACATATGCTTAGAAAGAACAATGACCAAGTAAGACATGAAAAAACAAGAATTGAGGAGTTAGAGATGGAAAATCAAGTTTTGAGGTTAAGATTTAATCAATTGGAGAAGATCTTTAGGAAGATCACAAATGAGGTTAAGAGGTCTAAAAAGGAAAATTTAGGGGTAGTTAAGCAAAAACTATCTAAGAATAAGAAAGGTTTGGGATATAAATCAAAGTCCAAAGAGAGTGTGTCATCTTATCATAAAGTTTCATATAACTAAGGAACCAATCCTAGGTCAAGGAGTAGAGCTAAGGTTACAAGGGAGGCTATTCCTAGTGCTAACCTTGAGGAGATTAGCATGAATAAGGCTTCTAAGAAGTCTAAAATAGTCATTAGAAATGTATCTAAGGAGGTTATCCCTAGTGAGTACCTAGTGCACCTGAGGCGCTCTAAGAGGTTTTGAGTTCCTAAGAGTATGATCCCCACACACTAAATGAGTATAGGATGTGTCAACTCATATGAGAAGGGTAGTTAACCTAACCATAATAAAGTTTGTTTGGAATACAATCAAAGTTTTACATTGAAAATATATAGAAAAGATTATTAGTTTATAAGATGAAAGTTATCTTCATTGATATGAGACCTTTTAGGTAAAGCCCAAAAATAAATCAATGAGGGCTTAGGCCCAAAGTGGACAATATCATACCATTATGAAGATATGTGAATTATTTTGGTTCTAATAATTGGTATCAGAGCTAAGGTCCAAATCGAGTGCATGGAATAGTGATCTTGAATGAAAGAAGTGGGGGCTCCCAGAGAAGTGAACTCTAAGTGAAAAGTTCAAGAAGGTCAAGGGTGACCGAAAGCTTGGTGAAAATTCTGAGGGAGTGAACCCTAGGTGGTGAAAAGTCCAAGCAGGTCAAGGGTGACCGGATGCTTGGCGATAATCCTAGGGGAGTGAATTTTAGGTGGTAAAATAAAGTTTTAGAGGAGTGACCTCGATTGACCATATGCTTGAGGGGAGACCCGGAACAGGTCAAGGGTGATCGAATGCTTGAGAGGAGGCCTGAACTATAAGAATAATGGTAGTCCTTCGTTTGAGGAGAAGATTATTGGGAATACAATCAAAGTTTCACATTGAAAATACATAAAAAAATCATGAGTTTATAAGATGAAAGATATCTCTATTGGCATGAGGCATTTTGGATAAAATCCAAAAATAAATCCACGACGACTTAGGTCCAAAGTTCACAATATCATATCATTGTGCAGATATGTGAATTCTTTTTGTCCTAACAAAGTTTACACTTTAGAGTATTTTCAAGGTATAGTGATATCTTGAGAATGAAACATCAAATCTTATCCTAGAGGATTTTAAAGTGTGCCAATTAAAAAAAAAAGTTTTTAAGTTGATCAAAAATTGACACAGTAGGATAAAATCCAAAAGTGTGCCAAGGTTGAAGTTCTGGCACATTCAAGGAAGTTGATCCACTTATGTTAAATTTTGTGTTTGAAATAATGTTAGATGATGACACTTAAATTAGAAATTTAGGTATTTTTACACTATTATGCTTTTATGCTTACCATGTTTGTGTGTCATGATACATGTCATGACATCATGTCATACATGAGTGTATGTCTATTAGACTTTGCCATGTTAATCATCTCTTTAAATTGATACATGAATTTGATAGTGTCATGTCATGACATACATACATCATTCGAAGTATGCTAAATTTCTTTTGAAAGTTATGCATTTAATATATATTATGCTCATTTACATGTATTGATTTTAAATTCCTTGCAATTAAGGATAAATGATATTATTTGACATTCTCGGTAGCATGGTCGAATTAGAAATACATACATAGATATGCATGATCTTTAGTTTAAGGAAAACTATTTCACATCTCACAAGAACCATAGGTTAACTTGTATATGTATTGAGATACATTAGACACAAGTGAGATGTTAGAATGAGAAGCTGAGTTCAAGGTGCTGACATACATCTAGATGAGCAAATTGTTATCAAATCATATGGATTTTGCATTGACCAATCATGAGAAAAGTTAATGTACTAGTCAAGTGCATTTAACTTATAGATCATGATTAGAAATTATTTTTGAAAAGTATTGTAAAAAATATTTTGAAAAATCTTGGTGAACTCTATTTGTTGATAGAAATCACCATTGATAGTGTTAATATAAAGTTAGAATAAAACATTGAAGGTTTCAATGGTTTCCAACATTGTGTCATTATGTGAAAATAATAAGTATTTTCTTTAAAAACTATTTTTTTTCCTAATATTATTTGACATAAGTAACGTCTGCATGAGTTTTGATAAATTTTTGAAAATTATAGAATTACTTATGCATTTTCAAAATTTAGACTGAAAATATTTAGATAATAGTCAACTATTTTAGAAATATCAATTGATTGTACTTGATTGATGTGTTATCAGTCGATTGTAAACACTAGCAATTGACTACTAGATTTTTTTTTTTTTACTAAAATAGTGTTGTTTCAATAATTTAGACTTACTCCTAGGTATTTTAACTATTCTTAATTCTCTGACATGCTTGAACAAACATTCAAAAAGAAAATTTCTTAGTGAAAATGAAAAGGGGGTGTTAAATAGAAGAGAACAAGGAATTGATGGGAGGTTAAGGTTCAAGGTTGAACTTTCAATCCCACAATATAGAATTTGGAACTTCTTAAAGGTTTAGGGAGGGGGAGGTGATCTAGGAAGAGGAGATGTATTTCCTTAAGAGGAGAGGGACTTCCCAGATTAAAGAATAAATTCAAGAAGAGAAGGTTGAAATAAGGAGGAGGTATGTGATGTGAATCCAAGGAGAAGGATGTCTCAAAGAATCTACAACAAATTGAATAAAAAATAAGGAAAGTCTAAATCGATAAGATGGATGAAAAGAACTTCGACCCAATGCTTAAGAAAACACGAACCTTGGTATAAAAGATGAAAGATGCCACAACCTTGGGATTGAGGTCTATAAGTCCTTAAACGTCATAAGGGAATGCCTTGATAAGTTCTAATTCAATGAAGAACCAACAAGTGAGAGCCTCACCATGCTTTAATTGAAATATGTCAAAAAATACATGTGTGGCTGCCACCCCCTTTATTTATAACTATAGGGTGACCTAAAAACCCTAAAAGACCAAAAGGAAACCAATTTAGTAAAGACCTATGTAGACTACTTAGCTATTTTAAATTTATGGCATCATTACAACCCAAATAAGGGTAGAAATTGAGTCTACATATCCAACATATCCCTACTACATAGATATGAGACTTAAGTGACTAATTAAGTCCATCTAAGGCTTGAATTAGGTTGACTAAGTCACATGACTTGCTCTTGATCAAACCTTCTTCAATTGTAGCTTTGGCCTTCACATCTTCAATTAGCACATTAAGTGTTTCCTTCATCTTTTTAGCCTTAGCCCTTGTAATTGGGCCTCCATTGATGCATAATGGATCATCATTAATATCTAGAGTGAGTTACTCCCTTTCTTCCATAGTCTTAACTTGATCCATATCATTAGCATGTTGGGAAACTTGTTCTCTTTCTTTGACTCTATCAATATGCATTTTTGAAAGATAGTATGCTAAAGGTTGAGCTTTGGATAAAATGTAAGGTAGGGAACCTTGTTGGTATGAGTTTAGAATGAAGGAGGAGAATGGAATTTGTAGATATTTTTGATGTATGTCAAAGGGGGAAAATGAAAGATTTAAATTATGAAACTTTCATTTATGCTTTGATATAAAAAGTGAGAAGTTGGGCTAATAAGACAATCTAATTTAAACATATTCTCAAATATCAAAAAGGGGAAGAATGTTGGTGCAATCGACCTCTGATCAAGGTTGACAAAGTTTGAGTTAAGTTTTGATGTTTGATTAATATGCTTGATGATTGAGAGTAAGATGTCAAGTAAAAGAGAAGGTTATTAGAGGGGGAGATTGTTGGTGCAATCGACCTCGGATCAAAGTTGACCAAAAGTGATTCGATGTATGATGGTTAAGTGAAAAGTCAAGTAGGTTAAAGTTGATCGAATACTTGATAGTGGAGAATTTCAAATGTGTCATAGTTGATCAGACACTTTCCAATTAGAAGTCCAATAGGGAGTTGGCAAAGGAGAAGTCCGAGTGAGTTACGATTGACCGGATACTTAGTAGTTGAAAGTCCAACAGGGATTTGACAAGAGTAAAATTCAAGTGGGTCATGATTAACTAAACACTTGACGATTGAAAGTCTAATAGGTAGTTGACAATAGCGAAGTCCAACTTGGTCATGAAGGACCAAACATTTGGCATGAGAAGTGAAGTCTAAGTAGATCATGAAGGACCAGCCACTTTGCATGAGAAGTGAAGTCCAAGTAGGTCATGGAGGATCAGACATTTAGCATGAGCTGTGAAGTCTAAGTAGGTCAAGGTTGACCGAACATTTAGAAATGATAGAAGTCTTAACAGGTAATAAAGGACCGCATGTTAGGAATGAGAAATAGAAGTCCTAACAAGTAATGGAGGGCCGGATGTTAGACATAAGGAGTGAAATCCTGATAGTTCATTAAGGACCTGATGTTAAACACGATACGGAAAGTCCAAACATGTCAAGTAATAGCAGATGTTTGACAATGGAGAAGTTATGGTAGTTCAGGTCAAGGTTGATCGAATGCTAGACAAGTGAAGTCTCGGTAGATCAAGATTAACTGGATGTTAGGAAAGGGAAGTACTATAAGTTGAGATCAACCGAATACTAGGCAAAATAAAAATTTAGCCTGGGTAAGGATGAAACAGAGGTATTAGTCGATTCCTATGGAATAGCAATCAACCGATAAATCCTAAATCACGAGTTCGGGGTTTAAGGGGGTTTAAGGGGGTTTAAGAGGGTTTGTAGTATGATCAATCAATTAATGGAACACATCAGTCAATTGATGCGTTAGTCGAGTGGTTCACTCGACAGGTGTCACTGTTTGAGCAAATATAAGGTTTTTGAGTTGATCCAGGAACTCTACTATTGATGCAACAGTTGACTGATAGTGGTATAACAATCGACTATTGTTCCCGATGCTGAGCTAGATGGAGCCGTTGGACAGAACAATGTTCGATTCTGACTAGAGAAATCAATTGATTGGAGCTAGCAGTCGATTGTTTGGTTGTTTTCAGCCCTGATTTGAAGCCTATAAAGGAAGGTTTAGTGGAAGATTTCGGATGTCAATTCTTGGAGGTTTTGAGGGGAAATGATGCTGTATTTTAGACCTTTAGGAGGCAATCCAAATTAACCAAAAGCACTCAAAACAAAGTTCCATTGGTCTAATTTTTTTTTTGTGGTATTCATTTTCATTTATATCTTTTGTCTTTAGCTTGAATTGCTTTATAGTGGTGCTAACGCTAGGCCGTGGAGTAGGAACTAGAGATTTCAAATCATGTAAAATCAAGATATTATGCATGTGTTTTGTTTTTATGTTTGTTTCTTTTATTTTCACTATGTATTAACTTTTTGTAGACGAGCATACTATCGACAACATGAATAAAGTGCTATTCATCAACAATTATAATTTTAAATAAATATCAATTGTATTTGTAGTTGACAATTAGCGAAGATTACTATTAGATGCATATGAAATGATAATTTATATATTTCTCATTTGGTATATATTTAATCTTTTAAACTATTTGTATTCACTTTATTCTTTTATTTTATTTATACAAATATATGTATTGTATTTGTAGGTGACAAATAACAAATACTGAATTTTATTTACACTGTATTTATAGGTGACAAATAACAAATATTGAATTTTGTTTACATTGTATTTGTAGGTGACAAGTAACAAACACTGAATTTTGTTTGCAATGTGATAGTTGAAAATGATCTATAATAAATTTGTTGATTTTTATTTTATTTTATGAGACTTTATTACTATTTTTAAAACTAAATATTTTGAGTGTATTTTATTAGTATGTAACTAATTTTGAATGTAAAAAGTTTATCATTAGTGTTGTATAGATAAAATTGACTCAAATGATGGAAAGATAAATGAGAATTAATTATATATTAGCACTTTTGTTTGTATTTTTTTTTAAATTTATTTATATTTTAAATGAACTTTTTATGTAGATGAATTGTGATGATCTGCAAATTTTAAATTTGAATTACATATTTTATTAATGATATTTTTTAATATCTTTATAAATTATTATAATAAATATTTATTAGTGTCACTATATATTAGTCAAGAGGATACTTATAATTGTTAATATAAATGAGTTTCAATAATATTTAAATTTATCTTTATTATGATAATTACATACATACATAAATATTCTTGAAATATAAATTGAAATACGTACGTTGATATTGATATCTTATAATGATATTATAAAATAAAATATTAAAAAGGCTAAGACGATCAGAATAAAAGGAGTTAATTGATGATGTATTTATATGTGTATAAAGAATTTTATTTTAATAGTGAATTAAGTCCATGAAATATTTTTATATTTTGTTTCTTTTGAGGTGCGTATCGAGGAGGGAAAGAAATTTCTACGGAAAAAAAAAATCTTTCGAACAAAGGAAGAAAAAATAAGAGAGAACGAATCCCGCGGAAAGCCTATGGAAGAAAAAGGGAAAAGAAAAAAAAATGATGAAAAGAAGGGAAAAAAATGGTGAAGTCGCTCGATGCGCGGTCGCAAGGTGCTGCCCTGTGCGATGCGCGATCGCCTCGCGCGGTGCCGCCCTGCGCGACGCTCAGTTGCCTCGGGCGGTGCCGCCTGCGCGATGCTCGGTCGCCTTGCGCGGTGCCGCCCTGCGCAATGCTCAGCCGCTTTGAGTGGTGCCGCACTGTGAGATGCTCGACCGCCTTTTGTAGTGCTACCCCACGACGCACGGTCTCGCAGCGCGGTGATGCCCTACGTAACACAGTCACGCTTGCTGTCATCGTGGCTCGTGAGGCGACCGCCTGTGTCTCGCGAGGCTGCCACCTTGGGTAGGTCATGCATGCCGCTGAGCAGAGACGTTCGAGGGTGGAGTTACGATAGGGCCGACTCAAGGCATAGGCCATTAAGGCCTATGCCTAGGGCTCCTATTATATTGGGGCCACCAAATTATATATGATTATTATTTTAAAAATATATGAGTTTAGATGATAAATATTTAAAATTATTGATAAAATAAGTTTTAATAATTTATTTTTATCGATAATTTTAATTTTTTACTAGCCAAATTAGATTTGGTCAATACTTTTTATTTTTTTTAGATTTGGTCAATAATTTGTAATTTTTTATAGATTAAAGTTAAATTTTATCGTTTTTAATTTTTTACTATCAAAGTTAGATTTGATTGTGTTGGTGCAGTTTGCACTAATAGTCTAACCCTAAGTGTTGATGAATGACAACTAGGTTAAAGTTAGACTTATGTG
>JBBUKS010000073.1:11593824-11605182 GCA_038050645.1 Hedychium gardnerianum | reverse complement strand
AAAATTATTTTAATCCACCCTTCTAAATAAACATATCATTAATGATGCTGCTAAGCTACCTCATTAATTTATTCATTTACGAGTGGGAGGAGGGTGGAAACTTTCAAAACACTCTCTCTCTCGATCACTCACACACACACACCAACACAGAGTTTGGATAAGTGACTGGATTTGGGGGCAGCACATGCACACGTGATAGATCTGCCTAGTACAATTATGAAAGCTTTGGCAGAAGGGGGACCAATCCACAATGCTATTGCTATTGCTATTGCTCTGTGGGGTCCAATCATTGGCTCTCCATCCACCATTTCCTGCACCCAATAATTGTTCACCTCCTTTCTTCCTCTGCCTTTGAATTGTCTTCCCCTCTCCCGCAATGCCTACACGGACGGACCTGTTGACCAGAATCTCTATCCTTTAACCTTCACTACCTACCAAGTACCTCCACAAGTTATAACCAGAGAATCTTCCAAACCCTAACCATGGTTAAATTATATCTAGTCCCTGCTCTTCGACTCCTGTTCTTTATGGTTATGATTAAGGTTATGATCGAGGTAGGTTAAGGTAGGTATTATTAATTAACAGTGAAGCAAAGATGATTTCACTCCCTTTGAGTGATAAATTATGTATCGAGACCTAAGATGAATATTTAATTTGAATCCCGTAAAAATCAATTTTTATTTAATAAAATAATTTTATCATCTTAATATCAACTCGATTACGTCATGTATTATTAGTTAACAAGGGTAGGCATACGTATTTGAGTGAGCGAGCGAGCATGTATGCGAAGTGATCAGTTTCTCTCCTGATGGTCAGGTTTGAGTTTGACTACTGTGGCTGCTGATACCATAGAGGGAGGCAGCAGCATGGAGTCTCCTGATGGGAAGCAGCGGCACGATGACTGCGCCGGCAGCAGTGCTGCACCCGGCGGCGGCGGCGGCGGCGTCAAGGAGCAGGACAGGCTTCTCCCGATCGCCAACGTGGGCCGGATCATGAAGCAGATTCTGCCCCCAAATGCTAAGATCTCCAAGGAGGCCAAGGAGACGATGCAGGAGTGCGTGTCGGAGTTCATTAGCTTCGTCACCGGGGAAGCCTCCGAAAAGTGCCACAAGGAGAAGAGAAAGACCGTCAATGGCGACGACATCTGCTGGGCCCTCAACGCCCTCGGATTCGACGACTATGTCGAGCCCATGCGAAGGTACCTGCAAAAGTACCGCGAGATGGAGGGCGATCGAGTGGCCTCCTCCTCCTCCTCCGGCGCCAGAGATCAAAGTGGCGGCGCCGCCGGTGCTCCCTTCACGTTTCATCCCACGGATAGAAATAATTAATCCCTCTGCCTGAACTGCTTTAATTTTCCAGCTAATTTTAATTAAGGTACTTCTTCTTCAATTCTTCTTCTTCTTCTTCTTCTTCGATTCGAGACAAAATTGGTGCTTGATTATATTGTTTGATCTTGTGTGACTGATTATTTGCTTTCTATGTGTTAATGATGCATGTCTGACAAAGGAATTCCATTTATGCCCAGTTTTTCTTGATGAAACTGGTAGTTCAAGAACAATACATGTAGAAATTTTCATCTATTTTTGATGTCATAAAGGGTAGTAAATATTTTAAAATTTCATATATGGGTGGTCATTTCATATGATGTTATAGAGCGCATTAGATTTATATATTTTTTAAAAGTTAATTTATGTTTATAGATGACCAATATAATATATTAGATCCGTGGATGGTATATACCACGGAAGAATTCATGTTTGATATGGCCTAACAATTTTTTTTTCTTTCTTTGTTCTTTCATCTTCCTTTTATCTTCTCACTAACAAAAGTAAAGGCAAACTTGAACATGTTTTCTACAAAATAGAAGGAAAAGGAAAACTTGAAGTTACATAGTACAACATATTCATCCTTCTTATTCTTGTAACTGTAGGTGTTAGTATTTTGCTTGCTTACAAATTAACTTTAATCTCATGATGATCAAATGGTTAACTATTGATTAATTTGATATCCTATAACATCAATTCTTTAAATGCTTGAGGCTTTTCTGACAAGAACAAAAAACTTCAAGTTTATTAGATTCATAAAAGTGCTTCTCCATAAGTAGATGCACTTTCTATACACATAGTACTATATATTTATGCTTCAAAATCAACTAAAGCCTAATTTTCATTGTTTTCTCAATGCTCACAATAAAGACATATCTCCTTTGGTCTCTCTATCTCTCTCTGTATATAGTGATGCTAATTACTAAAGTCATGATGCTAAAATCATGGTGACAATGTTGTTTTATTTATTTCAAATCCTGATCATATATTAGTGATGACTAATTTCCTCACACTCATAAGAGAACTAAATCATCTCTCATTAAGGTGCAATATATTAGTGATGACAAATTGTGATTGTATGAAAGGATCATTGACAGAAAGTTTTAGATAGTAGATATACTTTAAAATTCAGATAAACAAAATAATGCTTTTAACTGATTAAATGTATTGTTATTTTAAAAGGGTATTAATAATTTAGTTTAATAACAATTTTGCAAAGGTTAGAGTTCAGATATTGTATCAAAAATAAGTAATAAAGGAAATTTCATTCATACAAGTATCATTAGCACTACTATGAAAATTAAAATTCATTCAAAAATATGTTTCTCTACTCATGTCTGTCAAATGTAATATTAATCTATACTACAAATTTTAATTTATTTTATTATAATTTTAAATTTTAGAAACTGTTCATTGGGATCTAGGGAAGAATAGGCTGTCTCATCTTCTCCAACACTTTAGCCATTATCTCAATTCTATAGTACTTATTTCAAGAGATCAAGTGATATAATAAATGATTAAACTGTACAACACGACTAATAACTATTTGTTATATTTCTAATTGGTGATCAGTAATTATGAGTAATTAGTTAAGGATTTGGAAGAATGAAATTGATCTGAAGATGATTAAGTATTGAAAAATTTAAGTTTCTTTGTTCCATTGATCTGATGTATATATATATCTGCAACAAGTATATGCATATATGTCACTGTTTGTCTGTCTTTTTATGCAATGATCTGAAAGAAACAACTCTTTAATTTTTGTCGGCCAGGACATCTTTATACATAGAGTACACTAAACACTATGCTGTGGAGCACCAAAATATATCCGATCCGCACGTTTTTTCCTCACGAACTAGCTACAGCACAGTGCCATATTTTCTTGGGCAATTATTATTTTGAATTAAATGAATTTTAATTCAGAGAATGCCACTGTGAATGAAGATTTTTTGTTTGTTTGTTAAAATAAATGATCCTTTGTGCAGTTATTTATTTCCGTTAAATTAATTTTAAGATAAAGAATTCAGCTGTGAGTACAATTACGTTGGCATGCAAATTTGCTGAGGAATAAATGAAACCATTTCGATAGAAAATCAAAAGGAGACCTTTTTATTCTTATCATTAAAAGGATGCTCCTTTTCTAAAATTCATCAGAAGGGAGTCTCACTTTTTATTTCATACCTGAAATTCCCCTTATTCTCTTTTTTGGATGAACAAATGTATATATAGAAAGTAGCAAGTGTACAAAAGTGATCCCTAGGTTGCTATGATCATATCTGACGAAGTATCATATCTGAGTACATGTACATATGCATCTATATCTTTTTGAAAACCACATTTACATCAAAACTCACTCTCTCAAGCATGCTCATGTTCATCACCCTTCATACAAGATGAATCATAGATGACCGGCGAGATGACGAGCCTTTACCAAGCTACTAGTCCCCCGATAGCGGAGCCAGAAGACCCTCAGCATCCTCGTCTATATGCTCATCTCAGGTCGGATGTGCAACCACCATCTAATCCTTGCCCATAACTAACTGACCCGCCAACATCTAAAGAACACATGCACCTACGTCTTCTCCTCTAAGCCATATTAGTATGTATATCTCCTATCCTCCATATAGTCCTTCTCGTCATGTGTAGACAGTCTCCCATATCTCCAACATCCAAAGGGTGAAGACATGACTCGACTATAGGTATGACTGCTATATTATCCGCACCCATAACTTCTCTCACTAGCACCCCTGAAAAAATCATAGGCCTATTTTGTGCCTCTACTCAGTCAACTGAACCATATAGTCAACCTTTACACTACCTGCTCTGCAGAATAAACTCATGCTATAATGAGTTCACAGGTCTGCAACAGCTTTTTTATAAGTGACGAGTCAACATGTCTGGCTTGCCATGCCCATATTCTCAATTGTTCCCCTTATTCTCAAATATTCTAAAAGTAGAAATATTGAATCTTTGGAGTTGCTTTGTACAAAGCATGTGCCACCTTGAAACTCTTTTGTATAAAGTAGCTCCAAGGGTGAGTTATTTAATGGAAAGAAGCTCTAAAATAGTGTCATTTTATACTAAGCAACTCCGAGATAGAAAGTAGAGATTTATTTCATGCATTAAATTATGGGTGAAGTCTGTGTTAGTAATTTTTAAAAGAGAGATGCTCTTTTGACGATATGGATAAAATGGTGCTATTTTAATTTTCTACCTACTACTTCGTGGCATACATTGTTTTTCCTTTTTTTCAAAATGAACACTTGTTAATTAATAGCCAACAATCCATTAACATTATGATATTTGATCACGGAAGAAATATAGACGGTTTGCGACACTTAATTATTGCTGGTGTCTTTTTTCATCTACTCGGGCTCCTCTTCCTCCAAAGCTGCGGTGTCATGGGTCCTCCGGTGTGTTCATTGCCTGAGTCCTATGAATCGAAGCGTATCACTCAAGGGCCAACATTGTCGGCATGACCCCTCTGATGGTCAAGTTAGTGATAGGCTGAAGTGAAAGTCCTGCGGGTGTACAAGAGAGAGAGAGAACGAAAGAACTCGAGGAAGATGAAGAAAGTTATCTTTGAGTGAGAAAAGAAAATCATATATTCACGGAACCTTATATAGCCCCAGAGATGGGTGGTCCACTTATATCGTCATGCAAGCTTTGAGCAGGCTAAGTGGACGATCGTATGAATGAGCCATCGTCCACTGGCCAACAGCACGAGCAAACCATTGCGCCAAGGGCGACAACTGTTGGTCCGTATTATTGGTGTTGCATGTATGGTTGTTAGTCTGACGTCGCTTTCTAGATGGGTTGTTTCGTTGGGGTTGGTTTTGCATCAAAGACTATTAGAGGTTGAGGTTAGAGAGAGTCTGCTTGATCAAGATTCCTCATCATCTCGGAACCGCTATGGTCGCGTGGGAAGAGGAGGTCGGGGCTGGATGGGGCCCTATTATTGGGGAGGGCGTCAGCCAAGTGTACAAGGTTTTGGTGTGTCAATGACTTGACTAAGTTCACTCGGGCTACACCACATATCCTCCCTCCGAGTTAGACTGAGGAGCGAAGTCTAATTAAGTCCGATAAGTCTATGGAGTAGTAGGTTATTAATGAAAGAGAGGGGAGTAACCTTCTGCCCAGGGATTATATAAGGCATGAAGCCCCCGTCAAAACATAAAGTTGGGGAGAGATAGGTCTCTAACTGGCCCAAGAGAGGAGCTCGATCTTCAGGCCATGAGAATATTAGTTTGAATGTCCAGAATACCAACAAAATGCCTAGTATACCAGAAGTCTCATCCTATCTCACCCGTGGAGAGGAACTCGATATCTTAGTTGAGATGATGATAATAAGAATGCCCCAAAACTCCAAAAGTCCAATCCGTCCCCGACTAGGGAGAGAAACTTGATCCCTCAGTCGGGAGAATAATACCAAGAATGTTGAAAATTCCAGAGAAGGCCCAAAATACCATATTGTACATTTATCTTAGACCGGAGAGAGGAGCTTAATGTTGTGATCGGGAACAATAATAAGAACGTCAAGAATATCATGTCCAATCTTGCTCCGACTGGGGAGAGGAATTCGATCCCTCAATCATGGGTATAATATAGGGAAGGCTAAGAATACTAGAATATCAACTATAATCTAATCGAGAAGAGGAGCACGATCCTGCAATTATGAAGATAACCATGAGAATGCCAATTACCAGAATACCAACTGTAATTCGATCGGAGAGAGTAACGATACGTGGTTGTGAGGATAATTATGAGAATGTAATAATACCAGCTGTAACTCGACTGGGAAGAGTAGTGATCCCGCGGTTGTGAGGATAATACCATAATAAGGCAAGTCCCGCCCCAACCGAGGAGAGGAGTGATCGCATGGTCACGAGGACTATACCAATATAGGGAAAATCCCGCCCTGACCAGGGAGAGGAGTGATCCCATGGCCGTGAGGATTGTACCAAAATAAGACAAATCCCGCCTCGACCAGAGAGATGAGCGATCCCTCAGTTGTGAAGATTGTATTAAAATAGGGCAAGTCCCGGCCCGACCAGGGAGAGTAGCAATCACATGGTCATGATGACTATACGTACCAAAATAGAGCAAGTCTTATCCTGACCAGGGAGAGTAGCGATCTCATTGTCATGAGGATTGTACCAAATAGGGCAAGTCTCACCTCGACCAGGGAGAGTAGTGATCCCATGGTAGTGAGGATTGTATCAAAATATGATAAATCCTGCCCCAATCAGGGAGAATAGCGATCCCATGATCATGAGGAGTGTATTAGAATAGGGCAAATCCTACCCCGACCAGGGAGAGTAGTGATCCCATGGTTATAAGAATTGTATCAGAATAGGATAAATATCGTCTGGACCAGGGAGAGTAGTGATCCCATAGTCATGAGTATTAGATTATACTATTATTATTAGACTTTTCAATTTATTAGCTATTAAGGATAGATTAATATTTTTCTTATTCTTGGTATTTAACCTAACTATATAAACATCTTATTGTATAACTTTTGTTTATTGAGATACATAATTTCTACAAGCCCTAGTTTTCTCTCGTTTGATTTCTACATGGTATCAAACCTTTCATCTTCATGATTTTGATAGTTTGATTGAAGAACTGTTAATCACATCCATAGCTTTCGCGGATCGAACTTACTGTGTGCATACAATATAGTTTTTCGTTCTGAGCCTTTTGATTGAGTTTCTTTTGTTTTCGCGTCAACTTGATTTTGTTTACTATTTGATTATTCGTGAGCACTATTCATTCTATCACCATGACTGATCGTACAGATGATTCGCTTCAATCGATTAGTGTCCAATTGGATGAAAAAAATTATTCGTATTGGGGATATGTTATGAAAAACTTCTTGCAGAGAAAATCTATGTTCGTATTGGGGATATGTTATGAAAAACTTATTGTAGGGAAAATTTATGTGGAGATATGTTTCAAGTGTGTGAGTTAAACCTATGGACAACAACGTTACTGATTATGCAAAATCGTTGGATGTTTGGGAGGCCGATAATGTGAAGATTATTACGTGGATAAATAATTCTGTTACACACTTCATTGGTGTTCAATTGGCCAAGTATGAGACTGCCAAAGAGGTTTGGGATCATTCGGCAAAATTATACAAGCAGTCTAACTTTGCCAAACAATATCAATTAGAAGTAGATATTCGCGCACTTCGACAGCAAGATATAGGCGTCCAAGATTTTTATTCTGTCATCTCAGAACTATGGGATCACTTGACACTCACATAATCCTCAGAATTTCGAGCATTCCCAGCTTATGTTACTAGTAGAGAAGAACAACGTCTGGTCCAATTCTTGATGACTCTTCATGATGATTTTGAAGGATTGCGTGGGACAATTTTGCATCATAGTCATCTCCCTTCCGTTGATTCAATGGTACATGAATTGCTAGCTGAGGAGATTCGCCTTAAGTCTTAGGTTGATAAGGGGACTATTGAACTGTCTATGCTATCTGTTTTTGCAGCACCACAATGGCCTCCACATCATAACCAAAATAGGTCGACTTCGAAGGTGTGCTTATTGCAAAGACAAGGGACACTGAAAATCTCAGTGTCCATTATTATTGAACAAAGGTAAACTACCGTAGTAACAGAAATGACCACTACAATAGCAGTATCGACAACAACGACCTCAACAGCCAGCATTGCTACATCAGAATGCTTCATGGAAACTTGGTAATCAACCACAACAGTTGTCATATCGACTACTCAGTCTAGTAATGCAGTGGTTGCTCCCTCTTTAGATCCGTATATGCTTGAGCAGTTTCAATAGTTCCTTGCTTCACAGCCCCGACTCTAGTGCCTCCCATCATATATCACATAATTTATCATCTTTTGTTTCTTTTTCTCCCAGTTCATCTATATCTATTGTGACTGCTGATGGTACTCCTATACCATTAGTGGGTGTTGGTTCAATTGTTATGTCTTGTTTATCTCTTATTGATGTTTATTAATTCCGAGTCTTACTTTAAATCTTATTTTTGTTAGTCAATTATGTGAGTATGGCTACCTAGTCTCTTTTTCTTCATCCAATTGTTATGTTCGGGACCCGCGATCTCAGAGGCTGATTGGGACAGATCGTAGGCAAGGAGGACTCTATGTTTTGGATCAACTCAAAGTACCAGATGTTGTAGCTTCGAGTATGGATTTATCATCTTTTCGTTTGAGTCATTCATCTTCTGATTTTTATTTGTGGCATTCTCGTTTAGGTAATGTTTCAATGTCTCGTTTGCAGTTTTTAGCTTCTACAGGAGTATTAGGACCTTTAAAAAGTTATGATATTTCTGATTGTAGTGGTTGTAAACTGGTCAAATTTTCTGCCTTACCATTTTATAAAAGTCTTTTTTTTCTTCTACTCCATTTGATCTTATACATTCTGATGTGTGGGGACCCTCTCCTATTCCTACAAAAGGAGGGTCAAGGTATTATGTTTCATTTATTGATGATTACACTTGTTACTTTTGGGTTTATCTTATGAAACACAGGTCTGATTATCTTACTATTTTCAATAACTTTAGAACTCTTGTTAAGACTCAACATTCTAGTGTCATAAAGTGCTTTCATTGTGATTTGGGGGGTATACACTTTGAATGATTTTTCACATTTACTTGCTTTTGATGATACTATTCATCAAACCTCGTGTACAAATACTCCTGAACAGAATGGTGTGGCTGAACAGAAACATAGGCATCTTGTTGAAACAACCTATTCATTTTTATTGTCGGTCGGTGTTCCTACTGCCTTTTGGGGGGGAGCAATCCTTACCACTGCTCACGTGATTAATAGAATTCCAACCTCATACAATTCAGGCTTAATTGTCACCTTTTGAAAAATTGTATGGGCATGCTCCTGCTTATTCCTTTTTACGGGTTTTTGGTTGTACTTGCTTCGTCCTTCGTCCACATATCGAGTGTAATAAATTAGCTCCTTGGTTTGCTCTGCGTGTCTTTTTGAGTTATGGTGTTGGTCAAAAAGGATATCGTTGCTTTGATACATTGGTCAAAAATTGTATGTCTCTCATCATATTGTGTTTCTTGAGCATATTCCATTCTTTTCAATTCTGGCGAGTTCAACCGAATCTGGTATTTTGGTTCTTGAGACACTTGCTTCGCGTGCTCCTCCTTCTGCCACTATCCAATCATCTTGTGAGATTGTAGATGATCCTTTTCTCCACCGTCGTCAGTCCACTCGTGTTCGTAAATTTACTAAACTAGCAGATTTTACTTACTCTTGTTATTCTCGTTCTTTTGCTCATTTGTTGCATATGTTCATTGTTTTTCTGAGCCTGTATCATATAGAGAAGTTGTTCGTAATCCACTTTAGTAGAATGCTATGGATGAGGAACTAACTATGTTGCATCAAACTCATACATGGGATCTGGTACCGTTGTCACCAGAAAAATACACCATTGGTTCTCGTTGGGTATATAAGATCAAAACTAAATCTGATGGATCTATCGAACGATACAAAACTTGTCTTGTTGCTAAAGGTTATTCTCAGGAGTATGACATAAATTATGAGGAAACATTTGCCCTTGTTATAAAAATGATGACTATTCATACTCTAATTGTTGTTGCTTCTATTTGTCAATAGAAAATATTTCAGATGGATGTCAAGAATGCATTTCTAAATGGTGATCTTCATCAAGAAGTTTATATGACACCTCCTCCTGGAGTTTCATACCAACCTAGTGAAGTTTGCAGGCTTCGTAAAGTGTTTTATGGTCTCAAAAAAGCACCGCGTGCTTGGTTTGAGAAGTTCTCTATAGTGATTACTTCGCTTGATTTTCATCCTAGTAATAATGATTCAGCATTGTTTGTCAAATGTACGAGTGCAGGTCATATTCTTTTATCGTTATATGTTGATGACATGATTATTACTGGTGATGATTCTGATGTAATTGATTCATTGAAGTCTGAGTTGGTTCATTGTTTTGCTATGAAAAACTTGGGTATACTACGCTACTTTTGGGCATTAAGGTCACCTATTCCCTAAAAGGTTATCTTTTATCTCAGTCAAAGTATATATCTGATCTATTTGAACGTGCACGTCTCACTGATAATAGAGTTGTTGATACTCCTATTTTGACTAATGCTCGGTATTCTCCATCTGATGGCCCACCTTTGCCGGATTCTAATTTATACCGAACTATTGTTGGGAGCTTAGTTTATCTCACCGTGACTCATCCAGATATTGTGCATGTTGTTCATGTGGTTAGTCAGTTTGTCACTGCACTAACTACTGTTCATTGGGTTGCTGTTCTTCATATTCTCAGGTATGTTCATGGCACTCAATTTCAAAGTCTTTTATTTCCTTCTACTTCATCTCTGGAGTTGTGTGCATACATTGATACTGATTGGGCTGGTGATCCTACGGATCGCAAATCTACCACTGACTTCTGCATTTTTTTGATGATTCCCTCATTTCTGGGAAGAGTAAGAAACAAGATGTTATTTCTAAATTTTCCAAAGAAGTCGAGAACCGTTCCATGGCCTCAAATACTTGTGAGATAGTTTGGTTGCGTTGGTTGCTTGCGGATATGAGTATCTCTCTTCATCAACCTACTCCATTATATTGTGATAATCAGAGTACTATTCAAATTACGCGCAATTCAGTTTTTCATGAGCGGACGAAATATATTAAAATTGATTGTCACATTACTTGTCATCATCTTCATCTTGGAACCATCACATTGTCATTCATTCCTTCTAATCTACAGATTGTTGATATGTTTACCAAGGCACATTTTGCTTCACGCTTTCATTTCTGGTCTGACAAACTCTTGATGCTTCTAGCTGTAGCATTATGAGTTTGAGAGGGGATGTTAGATTATACTACTATTATTATTATTAGGTTTTTCTATTTATTAGTTATTAAGAATAGATTAGTCTTTTTCTTGTTCTTGGTATTTAACCAAACTATATAAACATCTTATTGTGTAACTTTTGTTTATTGAGGTACATAATTTCTACAAGCCCTAGTTTTTTCTTT
>JBBUKS010000073.1:11577084-11593724 GCA_038050645.1 Hedychium gardnerianum | reverse complement strand
CCCCCCCCCCCCCCCCCCCCCCCCCCCCCCCCCCCCCCCCCCCCCCCCCCCCCCCCCCCCCCCCCCCCCCCCAAACCACTACGGTAGGCTCATTGAAAGTTTACCCCGGGAAAAGTGTGAAATGTTATGTAGGTGATGTTTTCTAATCATGATCCTGAGTCTTTTGGCATCAAACTTCTTCATGCCAGTTCTCTATCTTGTTACACGATGCTATTGCCATCTATTAAATCCCTTTATTTTGACTTGGCAGCATTTACACAATTAACTCTATTGCCGTGGCTTCAGGACTATCTGAATTAGGTGGACGTTGTCACATTGGCTTTTCATGGTGACTATCTCTCTGTGGGAAAAAATTGACTAGGATGCATAAGTTTTGTCTGTTGTCTTGTCCCGTTCCCATAAATTCTTAAGGCCTTATTCATACTCTATGCTTCTTTATGTGCTCACTCAATGTCAATGTTGAATCAAGAAGTAATCGTGCATAGCAGCGACTATGCTATTTATGGGTGCACCCATTATTGTTCTCTTGACTGGCAAGAATTGGTTGAGGATTGGCACTTTAGGTTTTTGTAAATAACTTAGAGAGTCTAGAACATGAGTGTCAAGAAACTGAGGAGAAACTAACTAGGAGATAATAGCTAGAATCCGACTGGTTGAAAGTCAATCCATACTGATTGCAGCAATATAGGATGTAAATAACAAGGAAGCAAGAAAATTATCCACTTCATTTGTGTAGATCCTTGTCAATATATAATGCAGATCTCGATGCTCCAAGCTTAGCACTGAGAGAAGTTTGGGTTGGGACAAAACCAGCCAATCCTAGAAAAAATGTTTCAATCTTTGAAAAACAGCTTCCTTCTGCACATTTGGGTGAATGGCAGATTTTTATGAACCACATAGACCAAAGCCATATAAATAAAGACTTAGGGATGGAAGATGACATCGTTCGACGATTGAGTAATTGAGAAATAACTTGTTCAAATAGGGACATGGACCGACTATTTTGGGCATACACTATTGTCTAGTGAATGAGAAATTAATGCCCAAGGCTATTCGAGTGATGAAGGTTGATCCAATTTGATCAGACAAAAGCATTAGGTCGAACACAAGTATGGTCTATAAACATGAATATCAATTTGAGTATGCGTAAGTTTTAATTCTCATGAGGCCAAATCCTTAAAAATGGGCGATAAACGGAGACCAAACAATAGATCAAATTTAATCAAGAATTAATCTCAATTGAAATTTCAATTAATGATTAATTGCAGCTAACTTTTTGACCCTTTTTGAGCATGCCAACGTAATGCAAAAATGCAGAAATTTGATGCGAATAGGATTTATCATCCTATAAGCAAGTCAAGGTTGCACATAAAGGCATGTCTTGGTTTCAGCATTGCATGCACACACTCAATAGACATTGCATAAATCTTGACTACTATGTGCTCTGCTTGCATACCACATCCTCTATATCATACTTGTGTTTCGAAAGCAATGATATGCAGGTGACCTCTTGAATCGTGCACATACACTCGTGATCCATGTCCCCAATAGACAAACAAGGGACGTTATCTCGAGCCAATGGAAATTAGTGCCACAAGAGAAGTAGAATAATGGACATTGTTCGCGTGTTTAGTCGATCCAAACTCGTGTGTACGTGTCAACCAAAGTAAAACAATACCTAAGGTCCTATGCATCCCTATTAATGATGATTTTTTATTTTTTATTTACAGAAAGGACTCAAAATGCTTTTCCACCATTATGGGGCCTCTCTTACCCTTAAAAATAAATCCTCACTCCTTTATCTCAGATCATTTTAGATGAAATTGGATTCTCCTCTTGAGCTCTTCTTGTCTTCTCTTCAAAAGAGTTTCAGAGCTTTGAAAGTTTTTCAAGACTCAAAATTGAGTGCTTCTATTTTGAGTCAAAGGTCGTTGTATATTGGGAGATGCTAGTCAATAAATAGTAAGCACATGGACAAATAATATTGTCTTAAAGAGAAAGGGTTCAACCCTTGCCTTGACCTTAAATCTTTTATCAAAAGGGATCAACCTACCCAAAAGTTGACATCCAAAGGGGTGATTCTATGATCTACAATATTAAGTTGTTAATGACTATGTCAAAAGATGTAAGTCTACCATACCTGAAGGGGTATTTCGATGATTGACAATAGAGTTGGTGACAACCATTGAAAAGGGGTGAGTCAATCCAACTTCCTCTATAATCAGAAGGGATGTGTTGAGAATTTTAAAGGGACACAATTCACACATCCATACTAATACCCCACCGATTCAAGTCACTGACTTCTCGACGAGGTGATTGACGGGACCCAAACAGTTGAATCTATTTTTACAAATTCCCTCTAACAATTTTACGATGATATTTACTGACTATTGTAGGTTCTATTCTTATTAAAGAGAAACTAAAGAAATTCTCTGCAACTGATTTCAATTGGTGGTATCAGAAGTGTTCTACATGAAGACATTGTACCTTGTTGGGTAGTTACATGCCTCTAATGCATCCAAAGAAGACCCTCAATTGATCGAAACATTAACTGCATAAAAAAAATGAAAATTTCTATGTAAGTATATCATTAGTTGATTTCTATGCAAGTATATCATTAGTCGGCTGGAACTTTGGTTTATTCACCTTATGTTCAGTTGACCCCACACTCGACTGAATGATGCAGTCAACTCTCCAATTGATTGGACCAATTTAGTTGATTGGATATTTTTAACTAATTTCTTTAAATGCTTATTTTTCACTTAGCCTTTTCTAAAGGTTTTGTATTTACTAATTTATCAACAAGAGGAGAGTTGACCTCTTTATTGGTGTTGTGTGATGCTCCACCTTAGTTTGTGCTAGAACCACCTATATTACGTGGTTAGTAACCTCGTTCCTACTCCACGACCTATGGACTCTTAAGGTGAGTAAATCCTGGAAATACCCACTATATTTTTTCCTTCTCGGATCCTTCCAGAGGTAGAGAATTTTTGTACAAATACTGTCTACAAGAATGCAGAAAACCAAATAAACATGTATGAGCTTAAATGTATAAACCTTAAACTATAAACAATAACCTATAAAAAAAATAAAACTTGATGTAACAGAGCTGTGGAATCTTAGAGTGATAGCCTTATTGTATTGTTTTAAACTAATTGAGATCATGGGATTAATATCTGCCAGCTTTTGCATCTAGTCAACTCCTTGGGAATCCATTTCAGTCGACTCATTGCAACATCAATTGACTCATCTGGATAAGATCTTCAAATGGTCTTATTCAAATTCGACTTAAGCTCATCAGTCGATTGCCCATTGCCCATTGCCCATTTGACAAGCCCAATTAGAAAACAAACAAAAACATTTTGTTAGCATCAAATCAAGCCTTATTCGACAACTTAGTTGACTCAACTCATTAGTCAATTGAAATCTTGACTACAACCCCGAAACACATTGTTTTTTTTTGTCGAGTCTTACGTTTAAATAAGAATCTACCTGAACCCTAGAGTATAGGTCGCTTGACTCTCACAACTCATTTAAGAATTACCATATGCAATTTGATTTCACCACCAAACCGTTTTTTTCTAAAGTACAGATCCCTTGTCCCTCATATGCACTGAACCCACTACTTCTCATGCCATCCTTCACGCTTCACTTGTGTAGTTCGTCTCCTTCCGACTGTCGTCAACACTGCAACCTCGATGCTCCTCATCATACTATCCCTCGGATGACTCATTCCATTCTTCTCCAATCTCCAGCGGATTTTGAGACATCGATCTAACCTTTGTGTGAATCCCCTAAATAATTCAACGCGCACATTAAAAACATAGGCAGGGCTAACTTAAACCCTTTGTTAAACACATCAAAACAATACGGTCGAACATGACCACTTAACGCATGATTGCATTAACACATAATAGTATGCATGTATGTCAACAACATGCTAATCATCGGTAGTGGTTGTGATATAACAAAGATGGTCAAAGAAAGAAGTGCCTATTAAGGATTAAAATTTCTAAGCCATCAAAGTACTAATATTATCGCAATCACACTACATTAAACTTATGCTAAATGACTCCATAACTTTTTGGAGGACATTCCAAGTTAAACAAAATTTATGCTAATAGTTATAATACACTGCAATAGTTTAGTTATTGGAAGGGAACAAAAAATATATATATAATGGTAACTCTCGGCGTATTCGTTGAAGACATAATACCATTAAGTATCTTTGTGGTGTTATTTCCATCGATTATGTAAAGTTGATCTATTTACTAAAGGCTTACTGCATGCTTAAGGGAATAGATCTAAAACCTAATATATGAATTAAGTAATGATAATCTACTATTTTGACTAGAGATTCCAAGATTATGGTTCAAAAGGGACAACTATGTTAGAAGATTGAAGACATCTATGGGTATTACTTTAACTCATTCCATGACAGTTAATGTGCAACCTATAAATGGGTACAATTGAGCAAATACTATGATTCTTATATCATATTATTGATGGTAAGATTAGGTATTGAAAGATATTCTATATAAGAGATCACCTAAATAAGTGCAAAATAAAAGCCGCTTCAAATAAAAAGTACTTGTGAATTTCCAAGTGTTGTCTAAGACCAAAACGAACACGATGGAGATATGGTAGAAAAGCTTAGGGGCTGTTGTGCAAGTATGATTGTCTTGGCTTACATTAACAACAATAGCTCAAAACCAAATAAATCTGATCATATTACACTACGAAAGACTTAAAGCTACAACTCAACTCTCCAGATACAATAATTTCTGCTGGAACTCGATTTTTTAAAACTTGTAATTTTTATTTATGTGGGGATTGCTGAAAATTAATCTTCGTAACTAATATTTTCTCCAACAATGACATACATAGCTGACAAAAGTTCCAACCTTTCTTTTTGCAATACAATGCTTAAATAGATGATCTCAAGTGTCCATGAATCTACCACATAATGCACAATATAAGGAGTTAGTTAGAATTCTCTTTTGCATTTGTCTCTCATTGGTGTTTACTTTGTCATTCAGAATAAGCCATACTGTGAGTTTCACTTTGGACAAAAGGAATTCCAAACAAAATTCTTATAAGGAGAGAAAAGTTAGTGGCAAAAAAACATCTGATAAGCAGATTCTATCTTAATTGCTTCTCATTAGTAATATTTTCTATGTGATCTTTCCTATTATTCACAATACCTATCTTATTATTATATATCAGTTTAATTTTCTTTAATATCTTAATTTTTTTCAATAGTCTAATCTATAAAGTATGGTGAGTTAACTTATCAAACTTTTTCTTTAGTCCAAGAAACACATAGAAACCATATAAAAATCAGGTGTTGCCTTTCATTTCAACTGCCTATTATTTCTCATTAAAGGTATCTTCATCAATATCAGATAGGAAAGAATTACAAAACTTTCATGTCCATGTGTTTATGAAAAATGAAAAATCAAAATTTTATGAACAGAACTCATATTTGATTTACAAGAGCTACATGAGTTAAACTAACTTGCCTTCTCTGTGCTTCGTGTTGATTATTCTTTTACTATAATGACATTTTTGTTTTTTGAAAAAAAGGTTGGCATGATAGACCCACTGCATTTGAAGCAGACAATGGAAGTAGCCTCATAATCATCGTTTCAATGCGAAGAGTTACACCAGGCCTGAGTGAGTTTAAGTATGTAACAAGTATGCTGAATTTGCAATAACAAAGCAAAACTTGCCTATGGCGAATGCCTGCTAATACTTTTGCTCTAGAGTGCCTGTAGCACCATAGAAGAATTAGTGTTGCCTGGCGACAGAAGATAACTTGATCAAGAAACAAGTTTGGCAGAAATAGCGGAGCATCAGTTCGTGTAAGTTATCGACGGTAACTTCTATGTTCCTCATTGAATAAGATGATTGATGTTCAATCCTGAATTGCTACTCTGAATACTGTGGTCATAGCTTTCTCACTGCACTGGCCATTCTGCAAAAACAGTGAGAATAAATCCAACTTCTCTATAAGAAGGCACATGATAAATCTAAATAATGTTCCTGGTATGAATAAGCTTCATGGCACCCTGGTTGCAAATGGACACACAACAACATACAGACCTATCGTCTCTTTTTTGAAACCAAGAAGCTTTGACTCAGATGATAATTGATTCGTGTGCTTAAATTGTATGAACATGTCTTAGAAATGTTAGTTATTTTTAAAATGACTTGAGCTCTATCTCATTTGCAATACCTCTATGACCTTGCATGTAGATGTTGCTTGTCCATCACCCATAGCCCTAACTTTCTTGTGAAACATGCCCATTGCCCCCACATAACATTTCCCTCTTTAGTTGCCGCCCTCACTCACATCAATGCTTCATCACATTACCTGGATAGTCCTCCACATACATTAAAAGGAAAAGTCCTTATGTGTAGTACAGTGGTAAAGCTTTTAAAAAAATAATAAGAGAATTAGAGTTTAAATTTTAAATAGGATGAATATTTTAAAGATTGACTTTTAAATATATATAAATTGTATTTTAAATTTATCAAATAGATCAATCATAAGGGACGGTAAAAACTTATTCTTTTCTGACTTATAATCCTCAAGAACCAAAATGAGTCTAACAAGAACTCATATTTGAACCTTTTACTGGTACTTCTCAGACACTGAGTAATGAAACAAACAGTTCTTGGTTAGGACAGAGACTAACAAGAAGAAATAGTTTTTCTAATCAAAGATTAGAAGAACTAATTGACATAGAAAGAGATTTAACATTGTTCTCTAATAAACAATTAAACACACTTAGTCCCAGAAGACTTTATGGTCAGGGAATACTATCCCTAAATACTTTTGTCTTTAGACATCACAGAACAAAAGCACTTCATCTCCCGGATGGAGGAGAAGAAAGGCTACTCTGATGACTGAAGAGTCAGCCAGAACACTTCTGATGACTATATCCATTTAGGATCAAGTCTTGTACTCTATGATACTTGATTTTCATAAAGAAAAATCAATTATAAGACTGATTGAGGTTGATATGAAAATAACCTAGGAATAACTTAGTTATGTCCCAATTTTAACATGACCATAAGAGACTGCGAAATATATTATCAAGTTGATCTGACTGACAAAAGTGATTAAGTTTATGCCCAGCAGAACAACACTATAATAGCCCTTCTAGTTTCTCTGTATTACAGAATAACTGTAATAGAGAACAAACTTTTATATTTAGAACAAGTTCTAGGGACTAATCCTTAGGTTGGAAAGAAGCCCTTGAAAAGCCTCTAGAATTAATCTAGCAAAAATCAGACATCAGATTACCAAAAAAGAAAAAGAAAAGGCCGAAAAAGCATTTCCCCTTCACTTTTCAAGGAGATCACCCCACCCATGATTTATTTACCTCTTCTATCACCACCCTACCTCGCACAAATGCTTCATCGCATTAACTTGATACTCCACTGCATTCATTTAGGAAAGGGCCTTGAAAATATGTTCTCTCCTATTCCTTTCCAACATGTAAATAGACCCTAAATAATAAATAATGTTTCTATTATGAATAGACTTAACAACCCTTTCATCTTCAATTGTATAAATATCTCTTCTGAACGTTAGTCATTTTATTTTATTTTTTATTTAGACTCTATCTCGTCTGCAACATGACATCAGAATGAAATCTCTATAAAAATGAAACTAGAATTCCATATAATTTAAAACATTTTACAATTGTCCAACGATACAAGATTCATAGTACACAGATCAGTAGCATTGTATGGTTTGACAATTATTAAAGCATACAATAATATTATCTGCATACACTTTATAAACCTCTTCTAACAAGCAGTCGCGAGTGCAATCTTCAAACTATTGCACAAACACAAAGTGCAAAAGTTCTGGTCTAGACAACTGATTTGGATGTGATTTTTTTTTTTACATCAATGACAATGTTCGAACTCACGCTTTCCTCAATTATGCAAGGTTGACTTGTGAATCACAAGTGGTTACTGGCAATTCGATGTTTGTTGACAACCTAAAAGAGCTTTGCTTGTTGCTGAATTCCACTTCTCATCATTGCACAGAACTCTTCGTAGTTGATTCTTCCATCCTGCACGAAAGTAACCATCATTTGTGTGTAATATAATCTAAATCATTATCTAAAGGAAAGGAGGATTTACGTTGTCACTGTCAACTTCCAATATAATTTCTTTAATGGTTGCAAGGTCGCCCATTCCGTGCTCCTGCATGGCTGATTCCAACTCATCTCTAGTGATAAACCTGTTAAACGACAATAAGAGCAGATGGTGAGCTGTTACTCTTGATCAATGTTAATCGTTAATAGTTCTAATAAGGACTAGGAAGGAACAAAAGACTCACCCACTGCTGTCTTTATCGAAATACTGAAAAGCTCTGTACAAATGTTCATCTCTTTCTAGTTTGTGTCTGTGCATTGTTGCGGTTATGAACTCAATGTAATCAATAGAACCATTTCCATCCACATCAGCCTGAATGAAATCCACAAATTAAGATGAACAAATGTATTGGGAAAAAAAGGCAAATGGCAGCTTGCAATTCGCGTGTGAATTTAGTATGGTCTTACAGCATCCATGAGCTGCTTAACTTCAGCTTCAGATAGCTTAGAACCAAGCCGAGCTAACCCACTTTTCAGTTCTTCATATGTTATAGTGCCACTGTTATCAGTATCCATATTAGTAAACATTTGTTTCAGCCCTTTGATCTCATCTTCAGAAAGACTTTCAGCTATGACCCAAAATTGTTTAAGCTTGCATCAGTACTCAATTTGAAACTTTAATTGGACAAGCATTTCTTAAATGACCAACCTTTAATGCCAACTTCTTGAGCTTGTTCATTGCTCTGAACTGTTTCATCCTTGTGAGAACTGCACTGTCAATAGGTTTATCTGATGCCTCTCCATCTCTGAGCCATGGATGTTCTGAAAAATCAATAACAACATTTACGAATACTGATAAATAATAGCTGTAAATCAGTGAATTATAAATAATAAACAAACCAAGGATTTCTGCTGCAGTTATTCTTTTCTTAGGGTCCTGTGTCAGCATTCTCCTCACAAGATCTTTAGCCCTGTATGATATTGATGGCCAAGGGTCACTTTCAAAGTCAATATGCCCTCGTAGGATGGTAGCAAATATTGCCTTATCAGTTTCTGCAATTCAGCAAAAAGACAATAAACAAACTTAACAGAGATCAAATGAAAATGCTTGGAAATTGTCGGGCATCCTCACATTATGCACTTACCGGCCCAAAATGGTGGTACGCCGCTCAGAAGAATATATAATATAATTCCAGCGCTCCAAATATCTGCCTCTTTGCCATAGCTACGCTTTAGAACTTCAGGAGCAACATAGTATGCACTTCCCACTATGTCCCTCAATGTTTTCCCTGGAGAAAATCCAAGATTATGTCAGAAATATAAATAAACAACAATTTCACAGTATAACCATCAGACTATTCAACTAAAGCTGATTTAAACCCAGATATATGCCAAATATCGCAACTGTATGAATCCAACATGAAAGTAAATGAAAACCATTTAGTGTAGTTAAAACTGACGGCCTTCTCACAAGAAGTTAGATATAAGATAGCAAAATAGTAGGTTGGTGGCATCTGCACCATTAATGGACCTTAACATAGCACACTTCTTTTGGTTCATCACATTTTCTCCACCAATGTACAATATGACTTAGCACAATTCTAGGTTCATGACATTTGTTTCACTGAAAGAACCAATCAAGTCTTCCCCTATGGACTAATAATGTGCATATTTCTTTTGAAAGATAGTAGAGCTAAGGTCCAATACGGTCTTGCTCTCTCCGCTATGAAGCTATCTTTCCTACAGGGAAACCAACTAAAGAGTTTTTTTTCCTACTCCCATGTGGACTTTGACTTGACTAAACCAAGCATCTATAGAACCCCATTAGATATTTATACATATTTTAGAAGTTTTCCTTCATCTATTTTCTCAGCAAACATACACAATTTGTCACTATCATGAATATATTTGGTCTATCTTTTGATAACCCACTTGTGTCTCTCATTGATCCACTTCCCAACAATATAAACTTTGCACTTGTTGCCTACTAAGAAAGTAATACCTATAAAAATTTAAAACTCATGTTAGCATTTACTTCCAGCATTTAGGTCTGAGGCCATGAATTAGTCTTCTCTTTGTTCACAGCCTGCACTACATTACATCCCAATAGTCTGGATAAATACCAAAAACATCATCAACAAATGAGTAGTCAAATAAGTCTTTGTACTTCGCACTATCATTCCAAATCTGGCTGACCATATCTAAGTGGCATCAACAGATCAATTCCAGATATATATTCATCAACAAATGATTTCTGTCAGTGATGTTCTATTTGAATTGTGCATAGTTTTTTACAATTTTTTAAAACTTGTCTATTCTTTTTTTCTTTGTTATTTGTCAAACTCTGAATATTTTGATTTATAACTCATGGCTATTCATTACATGCCTCCTACAAGAATAATCCTGTAGTCAGGCATGTGGAAATCTCTTACAGGACCGCTGCTCATAATGAAAAAAAAAGAGAATAAGGAGAAATCAAGGAGGCATTTATTATGATGACGAAGAAAGTTAAGATCCATGTTGTTGATCTAAAACAGTGGCCTAATGATGTGATAATGACAATGATGATACGAGTGCAAAGACGATGGCAATGAGGAGAACAGAAATACGAGGACAAGGACAATAACCACGATAAAGTGATAAGATCCATGTAGCAAACCCCTAACAGTCTCCAAATAGTTACGACTAACATGATTAAGTACTTTATTGATAATGTTGATGATGACAACTCTTTGGGATTGATTGAGTACTTTATAAGGTTCATCGATGTTAACTCTTTGGCACTACAAATTCCTGAAGGGAACAAAGTAAATGTGGCTGGCAAAAGAAGATTCAGAAAGAAAAATTGCAGATGCAGAAGATGTGTAATGAAGAGAAGCTAAGATCTCATATGGGTTCGATGTAACCTTATATTCAACGGATAACCCAACATTAAATGCAGGCTGAAGTAAATGGTTATGGCTATTGGCTGCGGTTAATGAGAATACTAATTCACTCTTCTTATCAATGAGTACTAGGGACTTCTTGGTTCATCATGTATTGCTCTAGGTTTGGATGCACCAACATTCTCTTTCCTTCAGAGAACTTTGGGGTAATATAGTTCTTATGCAGGGGCCCATCTATCCAACTTTTCAACATCAAAATATATTTAAGGTGTGGATGTTATAATAAGAGATTCCCAACATATCATAAGAATCATGTTCTTGAAAAACAACACCTTCAAATCTAGAAAATGAATGGAATTCAGAGATTATTAATAAGGATAAATACTTTTATGTATACCTCTTAAGGTACATATATTTATCTATTTCGAACTCTATTCTTCTAAGATGATACACATTAGATAAAAATCCCCAAGTGCTATATCATAGGCACACTGGGAGTATAAATAACATTAGTATGACAACAATAGAATCCCATTGTTGGTTTTTATTTGTAATATTTCTATTCCTCGCAATTGAAGACCAACTATATTTAATTGAACAAATTTCAAATAATTGGTGTGTGACACTAACAAATTATTCGGTGTTTATCTTCTTGTGGATTAGAGAGAAAGTCAGCATTAAAAACATCGAAAGACATGTTTAATATAATCTTAGACGATCAATAAATATTCTAGTTAGACGGTATGAAATTATGATAAATATGCACAAAATAAAATTTATTTAAATATAAATGATGATATAGTAAGGGATAGAGTCCAATGACGTAGAAGGATTCATATAGTCAAACCCACCTAGTGGAATAAAGCTTGGTTGTCGTTGTTTATCTTCTTTTGAATTCAGACAATTGCCACTATTCAACCATGGAAAGAAGGATATTATATGTATATTAGCCTGATTAGAAAACTCATGACATAGAAATGATTGAACCCTTGTGTATAAGCATAAAAGGAAATTCCTTGATCTTAAACTATTAGGTCTTAGAAAGTAGAAATTGGATTGATAATTTTGTTTCTAGACATCCCATCAGCACTTTTAAGCGCCATAGTTTCAATTAAGGGAATAAATCAAAAGGGCGCCTCTGATTAGTATTTTTGTCAAAAGAGCACTTCTTTTTCAAAAATAAGTCAAAACAACGCTCCAACATATTTCTCATCTCGAAAATGCTTTTATTCTAGTTGTTGTAATAACTATGACATAGTTGTTACAACATGTTAAAGTAAACCGGCTTGACTTAATTAAAATTACTACACATAAAGCATTATTATATCAAAATACACTTTACAAACTTGTAAAAATTGTTTAAACTTGATCAAAATCACTTTGACTTGGTCAAGATCAATTCAAAACTGTTATAGCATCCAAGGATCAAAATTTCGAGCGGAGATGGAGTTTCAAACTTTGACTAGAATGACAATATTTCGGTATTGTATCGGTCTTACAATGTATGGTGTCAGTTGAAAATTAGATAGCGAAGACAAAAGGAGATGAAAAAGTAAAATAAGAAGATAACACATCATATTCTTATCCCATACAAAAGATAAAAACATAATAATCATTATTTCAATTCATCTTAACATGTTTTGTAGTATGTCAAAGGGTTTCGGATATTAATATAACATGATACTATTCAACATAATTGACACAACAACATAGGATAGATCACCTATGTCAAATAGTTTCAAGTAGTTTCGAGTTTCGATAATTTATCAAAATAATACATTTCGACCGTGCCACTTGACATAATATGAGATTTCAAACTATGGTACCAACTATAGCAAATAGCCACTATAACAATGTGGCAATTATGGCATAGTTGCTACAATGTTGTAACAACTATGGTCATAGCTACTTCAATATTTTTGATGTAATTTTGACCAAGTTAAAGTAATTTTGATCAAATTTAAATAATTTTGATAAATTGATAAAAAAAAAATATTTTGATATAACAATGTTGCATGTATAGTAATTTTGACCATATTGGAGCAATTTGCTCATAGCAGTACTTTAACATTGTAGCTGCTACAATAACATTAGAATAAATATATTCTCGATGCAAAAATGCTAAGGCGTTGTTTTGACTCTTTTTTTTTTTAAAAAAAAAGGGTGTCCTTTAACGAAAACAATAATAAGGATTGCTCTTTTGATTTTTTTCCCTTCAATTAATAACTTCAAGTGTGACTGCTCCCTCTTGCATCTCTTAATTCCAGAATATAAAGACAACCGCAGCCCACATTTTATATAATTATTATACTAAACTTACAACAAACCATTTTGTCTAAAATTAATTAAGATGACATCAATTTCTATTTTATTTTTTAGTTTATATCCATTATTCATTTAATTGACATAGTTCTTGTCAGGGATCTGAACTGTAGCCATTAGAAAAGTTTCTTCCCTAGATGTATGACGATAAAAAATTCAACAGACTAATTACAAGAATGCTGAGATAGTGAGCTGATTAGTAGAGATGTTTTTTAAGCATCCATACCATGAACACAATGGTAGTTGTGAACAATCATAAACCAGTAAATGTTCTAATGTTTAATGTGTAGCAGAAAGAATTCCAATATCACAAAGGAATAGTTCTATACAGCTCAACTTTTAATCTACTAGATAATCTGTTTAACATAAATTTTGAACTACAAGTATGTATAAGCTAAAACAACAAGAAGCTGAACATATGATTGAACTACGAGATGTGGGCTAAACAAGGAAGTTGTTATTGATGATGACAAACAAAAAACCTAAAGTAAGAATTCATAAACCATCCCATTGGCATTACTTGCAATTTTGCTATTTATGCAAGAATAAAGAGTGGTGAAGATTACCTTCCTCGATGAAAACTGAGAGCCCAAAATCAGTAGCCTTTAGCATCGCATTTTCATCCTTCGTAGCCATCAAGAAGTTCTCTGGCTTAAGATCCCTATGCATCACCCCCATGAAATGGCAAATACTCACCACATTGACAATTGCCCTACAGATAGTTGCAGCAGCCCGCTCAGAGTACTGCCCTTTAGCTATGATCCTGTCAAATAACTCCCCTCCCGAGCACAGCTCCATGACAAGGTTCACTGAATCTCTATCCTCATATGCCCCCTTGAACTCCACTATATTCGTCTGCCCTGTAAGGTGCTGCATAATCTCTATCTCCCTCTTGATGTCCTCCCGGTCACCCTTATTGGATAGCTTCCTCTTGGAGATGGACTTGCAGGCATATCGGAGGCCTGTGGCTTTCTCGGTGCAGAGGTATGTAACACCGAATTGGCCACGCCCGAGCTCCTTCCCGAGCGTGTAGAAGGACCTGACATCCTCAAAGGGCTTTCCAAGGATGGTGTCATGGACAATCAAAGGGGGCTTCAAGATGGGCAGGGGAGCGTGTTGGGTCACCGGCAGTTGGGGGGGATGTGATTGCTGTTGCAGCTGATGGGGGTGGCTGCTATATCGGGTCTGTGGAGGTTCTCCTGAAAAGGCCACGGCATTCTGCTTTGGTTCTTGTTGCTGCTGAGGTTGATAGGACGGTGGTGTTGGCTTTTGGTGCGAGTGACCATTGGTTCTTACACCACCAACACCATGTGGTGATGAGTCAGTCCTTTTGCTGAAACACTTACCCATCTATCTCAAGAGCTCAACAGCAGTTTATCTGTCAAAGAAAAAAAAAAATCAGGGCTAATACATATCCTTTCTTGTGAGTTCAAGAAAGAAACAACAGTTAAAGCTAGTTTCAGATTCTCGAACCAATCAATTGCACACTTGAGGAACTCACCATCCTGTGACCAAATCTAGTGGAAAGCTACTTAACCACTAAATAAGATGCGCAAAAGGTCTACAATTAGGGTTAGCTCCAAGGCCTTCCAAGATTCAACCAAATAAACAGCAAGATTCAGGGGAAGAAAAAGGAGATCACCTATTGTCAAAATCCCCTTTTGACCTTGCCAGCCAGATCAGATACCAAAAACCACCCTGCAAGATGATCATATTTGACTAATGAATCAAGTTTGAAGCGATAAATCCGAGAGAGGGGGGCACAAACCGGCTAGACGAACTGCGGCCAGATTAGTCTGAGGGTGCAGGCAGGCTTCTCCGAGGCACAAACAGAGGAAGAAGGAAGATCCTTAATGGGGAGAGGAAGCGAGCTGTTTGCCTGATGAATCGTGGCAGCAACTCCTGGAGAAGAAAGATTGTTTTGCAGCAACCCTTATTCTTGTTATAATATCTTATTATGTTTTATTCCTATTGTAAATGGAGAATCCATGGTTATGGTTAAAAAGGCTAAGTTACAGTCTTCTGTTAAATTACATGCAAACTTGGTAGAATATTAAAAACGCCCTCTTTTTAATCCATATCAAAAAAAGTGTCCCTTTTTAAGCAATTGACACTTAAAGTTACGAAATTTACAAAAAGTGCACCAAACATTCAGATTTTTTAAGCATGCATTTATTTTTCATTTTACTCCTTTCGTCAATCACTATAATGTTACATTCAGATAATAACATCGTTATGATGTTAAATTTTAAAAAATAATATCACTGTATGAAAATCAATGCTATGATATTATTTTTCGAATGCAACACTATAGTAATTAGTAGAAAAGATAAAATAAAAAATAAATATGCTTTTTAAAAAATCTAAAAATTAGATACACTTCCATAACTTTAAATATGCTTCGTTAAATTATCATTTAAAATTTAGGAAAAAGGCATCTCACCCTTTATTACATATTCAAAATATTTATTTATTGTTAATCAATCTAATTGATCATAGAAATATAAATCAACTCCTTAGCAAGAATCTCATGTAAAAATTTATTATATACAGTTTTATCCTATTTTATAAGAGATTATTTTCAAAATTCGAGCTCATAACATTTAGGTCACGATAATAATATCGTTACTCTGCTCTTTTTATATTATGAATAAAAAATAATATTGTTTGATTTGCACAAAGTGATAATGGGCGAGGGTTACAAAACACTTTGGTTGTTTATATTTGGAATGGTGGAGTTAGGACCACCCTCACTTTAGTTTTTTTCTTTATTAGAATTTGGCCGTTGTCTTTTAACTAAAACTGAAATAAAAAAGGGGACAGAGATGCATGTAGATAGAGCATTACAACTAACCACGTAAGATTTTGTTTTACTCTCTCCTCTCTTTTCTATCTCTTCAAGTAAACACAACCTCAGAAGGACACTTGCGCAAGAACACAAATAAGCTAAACACTTGCAACAAAGTTCGTTCGAGGAGGAAAAAACAACTACCATTTTTGAAGTCTTGAAGGGAACATTTGACTCGATTAAGAATTTTTATTTTAATTGAAGTGTTTAAGTTTTACCTAACTAATCCTAAAAATAGATAACTTTTTTTTATTGGATAAATCCTAAGTACAACTTATACACATTTAAAAAACAACCTCTAAAATATTCATACAACAACAACAACAACCGAGCCTTATCTCACTATGTGATGTCGGCTATATGGATCCTTTTACGCCATTGAGCTATATCGCCTACTATATCATCATCTATATTTAAATAAATTTTATCTTGTTTTATTGTTGCTAACCAAGTCTTTTTTGGTCTTCC
>JBBUKS010000073.1:11562232-11576984 GCA_038050645.1 Hedychium gardnerianum | reverse complement strand
TCACTTTCTCCTATACTTTCTCATTCCACCACCAAGATTCCTTACTTGGTGGTGCATGCCCCTTTGACTCACCGAGTACACTCCTAGCTATTATTTTCAACTTTGATGCAATCTTATCCCATGTCGTATTAGAGTCACTATATATTTCCCCTAATGCTTGTACTCTTCCTACCTTCTCGCATCCCATCCTTTAACTTCCACCACTTAATTCTAAGAGTCGTATATATTTTCTTTGATACTATGTTTAAAGCGTATATCCAACACTACTAACCTATGTTGGGTAGTTAAGCTTTCTCCAAGGATGACTTTGCAATCTTTATAAATCTTTCTATCCCTCTTCTTAACCATAATAAAGTCAATTTACGATTTATTATTCCTGCTTTTAAATGTGACCACGTGTTCTTCTCTTTTCTTAAAATATGTATTAGCTTATTTAAGATCATATACTATCGTAAAATCCAATATAATTCTTCCTTCTTCATATCTCATTCCAAACTCATAACATCCATGTACCCTCTTATATAGGTCATATGCTATTGTAAAATTCAATATAGTTTTTCCTTATTCATTTCTCATTCCAAACCCATAACATCCGTGTACCCTCTCATATTCCTCATTTTTCACTCCAACATGTCCATTTAGATCGACTCCTATAAAAATCATTTCATTTAGCGGAATGTTTTGTAGTACTTCATCTAGGTCGTCCCAAAACCTTAATTTGATAGCTTCATCTAATCCTACTTGAGGTACATATACGCTAATTACGTTCACAGTTTCTTTCGCCGCTATTATCTTGAAAGCTATAATTCTATCCTCTTTTCTAACTACTCCTACAACTTCATTCTTTAATAAATTATCTACAACAATATCCACTCCATTTCTTGTTTTACTCTTTCCTGTGTACCATAACTTAAAACCCGAGTTTTCTATCATCTTTGTTTTCTCGCCTACCCATTTTGTTTCTTGTACACAAAATACTGATTCTTCTCCTAATCATCGCATCTACTACCTCCATTGAGTTACAAGTGAGTGTTCCTATGTTTCATGTTCCAAATCTTAGACTATTAGTTTTCTTATAATATTTGTTTTTATTCAACCTATGGTGTGAGAACTCTTGCCTATTTAGCATTACACCCGAGTTCTTATGGAGATGTAGCGGTCCTTGCTGAGACGTTACAGTCGGACCCTGCAACGCGAACTCTTGCATATTTAGCACTACCCCGAGTTCTCATGGAGATATAGCGGTCCTTGCCGAGACGTTACAGTCGGACCCTGCAACGCGTTCCTTATAGGAAACATCCTAGCATTAGCATTATAGTGTAATTGATCCATTCATTAAAATTTGTCATAGTTTAACACTGGCTGACAATCTAACGCAACCCTCCTTCTTTATCCGGACTTGGGACCGGCCATGACTAGAATATTCATCCAATTTGAAATTTAAACTTTACTATTTTTTTTTTGTTAACCCAAATATTTCACTCTTAACTAATCCTAAAAATGGACGACTTTGCTTCACAAACCAACCACCAAATAAATTTGAGAAACACATCCTAATATGACAGTCCAACATTTCAAGCACAACAGACATTTGATATACCCTGTGAGAAAATCAAGCCCTCATGCACCATTGCACCATACTTATAAGGCTACAAATTAAGAAATTTAAAGCCACAAGAAACCTAAAACCACTTCCGTGGTAAAGCTTCTATTAACATGCTTTCTTAAAATTTATATTATTATCGTGTAAAATATAGATTGTAATCAGATACAACAGTGGCAAATAAACTTACTCTACAGCGAACCTGAAAGGATCCATCGTGATTCTAACGATAAAATGCAATACGAAACCGACTTGTTTGCTACTACGAAAATCAAAAAATGTGATCTTCAACAGCCATCACCAAGAAAATATGCGAGCTAAAGCTCCAGGCAGAACAAGAACAAATTCGGCGTGAGATACCTTTCTTTCCTCATTTAGAAGCTCTCTCTATCACTGTTTCCAAATTCGATACATCGAGAGATAATTTATTTTTAGCAAACACATCCAAATCGAAATCACTCTCGTATGGGCCTGTATTCTCTTCACACTCGGATCCATTATCTGTGAGAGTTGTGTTCCTTGAAAATTCATTGGAGCTGTTATTTGCAGTTTCCAAGCTTCTTAGAATCTTCTGCTCCTTTAACTCAAAGCTCCGGTCCAAATTTAACAGTCGCTTTAGGCTATCAAGAGCCGGATCAATGATGTCGGCGAAGCCCATAACCCATGAAGCATCATCGACTACTTCAGTCCGCTGTTCGAATAGCAAAATTGTTAATACACAGTCTGCATTTGATAGGTGCTGAGGAAAGCATTATAGAACTGTCCCAACAATCAAAAGTGCCAAGAAACTTTGGATCCCTAAAAAAATTTTAAAAAAAAAACAATCGCAAAGATAGTCAGTCATTTTATATTATATTCAAGTATATATATAAAAGGACCAAAGTTCAAATCTCAGTAGAGATGAATATTCTTGAGGTTGGCCTCTAAGTGTACATAAGTTATACTCCAGATTTACCCGATAAGTGAACCAAGAAAGAATGATTAATCGGGCGAAGCGTGAACACTTGGATCATCAACAAAAAAAAAGTATACATATGACTTTTTTTTAACTCCTAATCAGCAAATCAGGACATTTGGAGTTTGGCCTAAAATTATTCCCTAATCAAGACATTTAGAGGATTGCCCAAGATTACCCAAAACCAGTTAGCAAGCTACTATTTAAAAAACATCACGGACATGGAAATAAGTTATAACAGAGTTTAGTAATTGTAAACTTCCACAGGCTTTAAAATTTCTAGAACCATTAGAGTATTTTGACTTGGCCTACATATTTATTTGAAGCTTGATCTTAAATGAATTAGGCAGACATCGTAGTTATTAATTTGTGATGAAGCTTATGAGCCTATATGGTTTCATGAAAAATTCCAGGGTATTGAAGTTGTTGGCTCTCAAGGGCAGGGGCACTAAAAGCACAAAGTTGTTAACAACATCGAACATTAGTGAGCTTGACTACCAACTTTCAAGAACAAAGCCCGTGAATAATTATAAATAATCTTGTTTATTAGACATATAAGACTGCAAATTTTCATAATTTTAAATACTTTGATATACCATTTGTCCAATGTGATCAAAAGATATGAGTAATATAATTTTGATTAAAACAAACAAAAGATGAAATAGAACATAAATGTAACAAGAAATTTCAGTAAAATATGAATAAAGGCATCCCAATTAGAATAGCATCGACTCACCTGTTGATAATATAGATCACGAATTTCTTCAGCCCGAACAGGATTACCTCGTCGCTCCTCCAATGATGCCAATGTCATCCATGTAATATAACTTTGAGAATTTATTTCAAGTGAAGATCTAAACAATCTTCTTGCTACCGACAGGTTTCCTATCCTTTGCTCCAAGACACCCCATGCCTGCAAAGTTACACTAATGGAAATTTTCAAAATATCGAGAAATAAAGATACAACTTAAGTGAGATATTGTCATCCCTAAGAAAACTCAGTAAGCTCACCAACAAATGCCAGTACGCAACTAGCTACAAAAAATGTGGTACCGCCACGTTAGCGGCCCCCTCACGACTGCCCCACGACATTGAGAGGGAATTCAGCAAAAACCCAAGTGTGGCAAGTGCATGGGCGGGGGTCGCCAGAGGTGATGAAATCCCTTGGAGAGTTTTGACCCCCTGACCACAGTCATTATCACATGCACTTACCAACCGAGCCAGCCCTGGGGGCCTGCAACTAGCTACAAAGAATTCATCTTCAGTTGTTATACCATAGATTTCCATCTAATTGGCAGACAATGAGAATAAGAGTGGTGATTACTTGTACCTAGAATATATTTTTTTGAGTTATTTACACAATCGGCATGCTAAATATTAGAGAACTTATATAGTTTGACATATTAATAAGCTTGTTTAAGCAGTGATGAAACCTTAATCGCTTGCTTTCGTTGCAAATAGATGCATTTTCATTCAATGTTACTAAACTAAAGATCTTAGAACAAACTGCCAAGGTTATTCAGTTACGTGCACTGAAAAGGTCCACATGAGCCACTTCCTTAACGAAGTAATCCTACATCATACAACAATGATAATCTTTGGTTTGCAGGATAGTTGGTTATAGGACAGAAAGCAATGTATTATTGTCACATTTGCTGGTAGTAATAATATCGTTTGTTCATAAAATTACATTCGAACCTGTATTAGAAACAAGTAAAAAAGCTGTATTTACTAGCAAAGAACCAATTGACAAGCACAACATTGAAAGCAACCTACAAGATTTGAGAAAACACAAACAGATTCAGGAAAAAAAAACAATATCAATGATATAGTTTCTACCTGCAGGCAACGAGCAGCACTTTCAGTAGTTGAATCAATTGATAAAGCTCTTTGGTAAAGCTCCTTAGCAGTGCTAATATTTCCCTCTTTCCACTCCATCCAACCCCATGCCTAAAAAAGAAATGACTTATTGGTACTATTGGCAGTTAAGAGAGACATTTTAACAACAGTTTATGATTTGCAATTTTCCCAATATTCACATAATTGAAATCAAAATTCGCTCAGAACATGGATCTTAAAATAGCAAAAAGATGTTAATGTGCTCAATAGCCCTCAAGATATATTTTCTTAGAGTAGGGTGAAAAAAAAAATGTCACATACTAGTGTAGGAGCTCATCACAGGAACACATTCACATAAACATCCTTGACAGGTGGCCTTTCGCATGCAAGCAGAAAGCACAAATTCCTTTTCATATGCATTTATTATGGCTAGATCTATGAGCTAATTCTGTCTTTTTGGGTAATTACGCAACCTCCCAGGTTTTATCTGATGTAGCACGAAGAACAACTCACCTCACCAAAAGAGGGAAATATTATTAATGGATAACTAATTCAATACAAAGGATCATAACCTCTTTTATAAGAGCCAGGTAATGAGCCTTTCTTCGTTAAAGTATGAATTAGTTGCATAAAACTTTAACAAATTATCAAATAAATGTAAACAACCTTTTTAAAGAAACTCTAACTACATCATCTCCCCCACCAAGAAGGACTCAGACTTTGTCGAGTAGGGGGGTTGGGATATTCCATCAAGTTTTATGACGCCTCATGTAAGTGTGGAGTGGCCAATCAAGGAGTGCATCTATGGAAGATGACTCCAATGCCTGTTGTTTGATCTCAGTAAATAAGTTAGGTATCATGCATTATAGTTCTTTTGTGATTCATGCATCTTTTATATTTAAGGAACCTTTCTAGTAGACTACCTTCTAATGCTCCATAGGGAGCTATCACTATCTATGTATATATAACCTCTCAATCATATGGGTCAACTGCATCAAGGGATGCAGAGCTGGAGCCGAAGTGGCAAGAATACAAACTGTGAACACATAAATAGACTAAGGAGTCTCGACTATCCTTCAATAAGATATTAGATCCTTTATGGAAAATTGACTAACATTTATTTTAGGTGGTAAATCAACAATGTAAACACTAAGACCTATTTTTTCTCACAACGTGGAAAGGACCAGCGAAGAGAGCAAGGAGTTTCTTGTGGTGGTTTTTAGGAATCCCCTCATGGTAGATGTGAATAAGAACATAGTCTCTTACATTGCATTTCTTTAGTCCACGACGATGTGGATCTATATGAATTTTATCAAGTTAATATTATTCAGTACAAGTTTTCTCCTAACATTGGTATGTACCTCTCGAACACACTCAGAAAAGTCCTTAGTTGGCTCAGAAAGGTAGAAGGTGGTATCTAAGAGAATGGTTGGTAATGAAACCAAATCGATAGGGTATGATCTTTAAACCCATAGACAATCACAAATTGACTTCTACTCATGAAACAGTTTTAGAATTATTATAAGCAAATTTAGTAATGGGTAAGATAAATCTCAAAACCTTGGGTTTTCCCCTACTAGACGCCTAAGAAAATTTCCTAAGCTACGATTAACCACCTCACTTTATTCCTCAATCTATAGATGAAATGCAATAAAAATTTGAGTTTAGGTCCCAAATAATATTTTCATAGGGCCTTCCAAAAGCAGCTAACGAACTAGACATCCTACATGATCAATGTGGGTAATCTATGTAATGTAACAATCTCCTTAAAGAACAACTTAGCTATATAAGAAATTCATCATTGTCTTATTGCAGGGAGAGAAATGCGTCATTTTAGAAAACCTATCGACCACAACTAAGATTCAGTGATGACTTCGATTGGTTCAAGGGAGACATAAGACAACAATCACGCATGTCTTTCCATGGCTCCTTACGGATTGCTAGGGACAAGGTTCAAAATCTCGAGTTGTGCTGAAGTTTCAGTCAATGACCGGGTATCATGTTGATGTTTCGATGCATGGTGCATGTAATAGATTGGAGTTGAAAAAGGAAGGATATGAAACATTCCACTATGCCAAACATGGTCTTAAATCTTGTACTATGTTGGGCGAAATGATCAAAATATAACATTCCACTAAATTACATTCGTGCTGAGTGGTATTGAGTTTCAGTGATTTATATATGTTTCGAGGGTTTCCCCAGCATGGTATGAAATTTCAAACCATGGAATGGTTTAAAATTTTGAGTCGAACCAAAGTTTCGATCCCAAATTAGAACGATACGATTTTGGTATCATATAGTGTCATGCCAATATTGTTTCGATATTTTTTAAAAATATATATATATATAAGTGTATATTAATTAAAAAATAATTTTATTAATATTTGATTGCTATATATGCTCACTATTGATGTTATCTTTCAGGTGTTGAAGTGTTGAGTTCATATTTCAATATTTTCTTATAAGATGTTTGATGCCTATTAAACTTTTGCAACAGCTACAGAAAAATATAAATTTGAAAATTATTTTTAATTATTAAAATATATAATTAATTTTAAATAATATTTAAAAGATATAAAAGTAAATTTTGAAATATTTAATTTTAAAAAATAAATAATTCTCAAAAATTCAAAACTAAATCTAAAATTATAAAATTATTTGAAATGCTATAATTAAAAAATCATTTGAAGGACTTAAACTATTTTTTTATTGTATTTGTAAATTTTTAATTTTTAATTTTTAAAATTTATTTTAAATGTTTATGAATTATATTTTTTTAAAAAAATAGATTATTTTAAATTCACATCAATTTTCAACATATATTAAAAAATTTAAATTATTTTATAAAATATTTTATTAATTTTTAAAATTATTTAAAAAATTTAAAATAATTCTTGATATTTTATAATTATTATTAATAATATATTATGTTTATAACTATTATATATAATATATTGTTATATATGCTAGAGACGGGGAGCTTTGGTGCAACGATAAATTTGCTGCTGTGTGATCTGGAGGTCACAGATTTAAGTCTCGAAAATATTCTCTTGCAAAGCAGGATAAGGCTACGTACAATAAACTTTTCCCCAAGACCCCGCATTGGCGGGAACTTTATGCACTGGGCTGCCCTTTTTATGTGCTATAACAATTTATATATTATAACAGCTATATATAATTAACGGTATGTATAAATAACAAGTACATATACTATTTTATATGATATAATAGCTATATATGTTAGAATAATATATATCATGTTTTATTATATATAAAGGGCAGCCCGGTGCACGAAGCTCCTGCTAGTGTGGATCTCGAGGAAAGGTCGAACCATATTGGGTAGATTGTACGCAGCCTTATCTTACATTTTTCAAGAGATTGTTTCCACTACTTGAACCCGTGACCTCAAAATTACATGATAACAACTTTACCGTTGCACCAAGGCTCCCCTTCATCAGTTTTATTATATATATTGTTATAAATATATATATCAATTTTATTATATATAACAGTGATATATTATATATATATATCAATTTCAATATAATAGCATATAATTAAAACTAATTTAATTAAATTTATTTTCCTTTCCTCCCCTCCCGATCCCGATCCCAATTCACTTACGCAATGCTAGCAATCACTATCACGTAGCCATCGCAACACATCTGGCGATCGCATTCGGCGATCGCTTTCGGCGATCGCCTCCCAAATCCCAATTACCTCTGAGGCTCCACGCAGTTACCGCTTGCTTGTTGTTGCTCGTCTTCTTCTCCTCACAGCTGCCGATGAGGTAAGAAATTTATTTCTTCTCCATTTATAAGCCCTTGACCACTTCTCCTCGTCGATTCCTTCTGTTCGCGATCTCTTTGCTTTTCGTGCTGACCACGATGGACCACTGGGAATCACATGCAATATAGTCGGCGGTGTTGACACATGAGTATCGACACACTTCCGGTGTCGATCCCGTGTCAAAACAGTTAAAACCGCCCGCATCGGGCAGCACAGGTCAACACCTTAATCTATGCCCCAAAGAACATTATTGGCATCACTCTTATCACAAAGAGTTAGTAAACTTAATGGAGAATACACAATTATGTCAGGACATGGATAGAAGAATACATACAAAATAGACTTACAGTATTTGTAAAAAAAAACAGAGCATCATTATTCTAGAATCGAACAGTAGTATGCAAAAATATTAGGTCTAGCAATATTACACACGCTCAACATGAATTGTAGATGCAAGTGAAGGAGGACAAAAATAGTCTACAAAAGAGTAAGTCTGGCAACATTAGCAACTCCCAGAAACATGAATTATAGATGCAAGCAAGAATACGGTGGTTGTTGACATGATTCATCTGTTTATGTAATTAACTAACTCGCAAGTCATTTAAACTAGTTCTTTACATTATAAACATTGTAGAAAGATATTTTAGAAACCTTAACCAATTTTATATCTTTACAAAAACACTAATTTTATACCATTTTATAAGATTAATTACTGGCATGTGGGTACTATATAGTCTTTGTGAGAGTAAGGCTTATCAATGAGGTACTTGGCTGTTATCTAAGCATAGAATGAGACAATCTTACCACCCAGACAGGTTGATGCCTTGAGTCAAGTGCAGATGCTTTTCTAAACAATGAACGAGCAAGGTCAGTGGATGAATGCTTATATTCTAGCAAGGCTAAGGACTGAAGGATGACAGGATCCCTTGGGTTTACAGCATGGCCAATCTTCAGAAGCTTCCTTCCTCTGTCAATGTTGCCTTGATTAACCTCAAACAGCGCCCAGATATGCCATGCAAACCTGTTCTTGGGACTGGCCTGTACAGCTTCCTGTAAATCAGCCAAAATGGATCGATGTAACCAAAGCATATCCACTTGTGTAACTCTTAGCCAAGAAGGCTGAATGCATGAGAAATAACAAAAATTCTAACCGCTAAGCATAACTATCAATATAAACAGAATAAAAATGGCTATTCATAAACCAAGCCGCTAGTTGGAATTTGCACCATGAGAAGAGATTGGGATAAAAAAAACTACTTTTTGTGAGGAGGTATCAATTCCTCCATGTTAATAATTAGATTTTTATTTAAATCAGTTCTTAAGCGAAGAAAATGAGAATTTGAATGACTTCTTCATGTAGTATGGATTGATGGAGTGAATGTGATGCAGCATCAGAATCCAATCTCAGAGGAAAATCTCTCAAAGAGAAAAACTTCATTAAAGTCAAAAAAAAATGTGTACGTGAAGGGTGAAAATCCCCTTTTATAAAATGAAAAAAGGCTTTCTCCTAAACACACTGAGAGACTAGATAGCTTCCTAATAACTAGTAAAATTTAACAACCTTGTAAAACAATTGTAACCTAAAATTTTAAACAAACTCTCTTGTCTATTTGCATTATTCTCCAGTATCAAAAAGAATCAACCCTAGCAAATAACTTGGTCCATGATAGGCCAAGGTCATATTAGAATAATTACAATAAAAAGACTCAGAATAAAATGAAAATATATAATTAAGTCTAGACAAAAATTTTAATCATGACTAACACGAACAGAAGATAGGAGTTGCAGAGATGAGAATGCTAAGATGAATATGAGGACATACGAGGATGTACAAGATAAGAAATGAAATCATTACATAGAGTCAGAGTTGCACCTATTGAGGGAAAACTCCGGGAGACATGTTTAAGATAATATGGATATATACTTAGACGACCAATAAATACTCCAATTAGGTGATGTGAAACTATAATAAATACGCACATTAAATAAGGAAAAGGAAGACCAAAAAGACTTGGCTAGCAAGATAAAACACGATAAAATTTATTAAATATAAATGATATAATAAGGGATAAAGCCTAATGAGATAGAAAGATCCATATAGCCAACCCACCTAATGGGATAAGGCCTGATTGTTATTGTTAACTGACACAGAATCCGCTCCTCATATTAGTCGCTTAATGCCGATTTTGCAAATAAATGTTATGTGATAACTTATGTCCACGAGTGAAGGTTGAATCCCAACTTGGGATCAAATTTGATTTGATCTCATTAAAAAATCATAGATTAATCCATATATTCAAAAAAAAAGAAGCAAATGAACTCTCTTAGATCGTCACTCGGAGTGGATTTCTACGATCAAACTAGGCTCGTTCAAATACTACGTGGTGCACACTTCGCAATAGAGATGCTCACCTCAACTTGGTAAACACATTATCTTATTGAAAATACTTTTAATTCTAATTTAGCTGGTTTAGTTAATTTTTGTGGTTTAGTACTATTATAAGAACCACCTAAACATGACTTTTCTCTTAATCCGCAATTATAAGAATAGTACTATTATCCTATATCCTTTAAGTTCTGCTTGTTTTCTTAATTTAATATGCTACTTAATTTTATAATCTTCAATACTTGTCAATCCTTCACATTGGTCATAAGAAGATGTTCCACTATCAGACAACTAGATACTTGGCGCTGGAAGTTGAGCTTAAAACCCTCGACAAAGTGGATGTACAGAGTGGATAACCTAAACTGGAAGGATAGGGATTTTGAGCTAGCAGCCCATAATATTCACATAGACACAACATGCATTGTGATCATTCTCTACTCTGTAAGAAGAAGATTGCTTTTATTGACACTAATATCAACTTAAGCTGGTACACAAATCAAATACTACTGACTTGGTCAACCTTGAAGTCAATCTCAAAGTAAAAACCCAAATGTATTTCTTGATTAGGTTATTAATAGACAATTAGTTTAGTTGGTACAACATGACCGAGAAAGAACGAGTGCAAGTTGCAAATAAATTATTCAGCAAAGAAGTACTATCAAGATATTCAAGATCACTATGTTGCAATCGGGCCAAACCCATTATATATTGGATAGAAATGAAATGAAAGTTAATGGAAAAGTACATTTTGACACACTTCAAAAATCAATAGGATATCATAGGGATGAACCTAAAACAATCATCCCCAAGTGTAATTGAATATGAAAACAAGTTTGAGGTTTTGCATATACATTGCAACCACACATTAGACTGTAGGGAAATCCTGATCCACTTCATCAATGGACAATAATGCACCTCTTTATAGGGTGTCACTAAAATTTGAAATCAACTAGTGTGAATCGTCTTTAAACTATTATCTAGTGAGCAAAAATTAGCACATAGACCTCTAGGAGATTAAGAACCCTAACTCAGCCATGCAATAATACTTTCACTCTATCATACAATACTTTAAGTGTCGTGATGAGGGTCACTAGCATTAAAATGTTCTCATTGGAGTTAGAACCTAGGCATGGCCCTAAAAATGAGGTAGCCTACTTTCTAACACCAAGATGATGGGGAGGTCAAACCCTTAGATGAACCATAAGAGACTTTGGAAATGTGAGAAAGAGATTATAGTACTTTATGCAATGTGCTACATCCTATCTACACCCACATCAAATTATTCATAGAAATGCACTAGGAATTTCATACTTGCGACTAATTCATGCTTAATGTTAAACTTTGTGAGCATTTCCTTTCTCTTTTTCCTTCCCCCCTCCTATTTTTCCAACACATTAACTGATAGCCCAAGTCTGACTGCGCCACTCGTTTAAGTCCCCTTGTTTGGTCCTCAAAGTTTTTCATATAAAAGATAGAATGCACGCCTTGAAAAAGGATAGGATTGATTGATTACAGTAAGACCACAAGAATAACCTGGAAAAAAAATTGTCACCTCAAAAAGCTTTCTAGCCGTGTATTTGTTCTGCTGCTGCATTTCTACCTGCGCCCATGCCTGATTCAGGAGGAACATGGGAATTGATGAATTCTCATCCATAAGAAATAGTAGTTGAGAGTAAAAAACAAGTTTTATAGATGAAAAAGCAAGTCTTACAAGCCAACTTGCACAGCTTTTAGGGTTGCATTTGGTAGCTTGCTGGAACAAGTACCTAGCCCTCTTAAACCTCTTTCCTTTTGCTTCAAGGATCGCAAGACTTTGGTAAATGTACTCATTTCCACCACAGTATTTAAGTCCTTTTGCAAGAAGATTTCTTGCCTTTTTTATATTTCCTTGCTGTATTTCTAGTACTGCCCATCCATGCCAAGCTGCAACATGCTTCTTGTCAGCCACTGTAGCGGCATCAAAAAGTTCCCTGGCCTTGCGGATATTTCCAGCCTTACTTTCAAGAATAGCCCAACACTGTTCAAACAAAAAGTGTGATCATGCCAGCTATGCATACTGCTCAGCATGAATTGCACAACAATTCATCACTGTCAAAAAGATGCTAAATGAGTAAGATGCTATACCTGCATCTTGATATAATATTAAAGATAAACAAAGCTTTGATAAACTACATGTCCTTTGAACTCTCAAAATGCCTAAGAAAATTCATGAGGATGATGAATCAAGTCCTATCATGGTTGTCAAAATCAGCCGATAATGACACAGATTGTCATATTGAAGCCACTGATCCAATCTTTCCTTGGAAGTTGGTCATCTTATATAGAGAAGTTAAAGAAGATATATATTCAAAGAAACTACTTAGAAATGAGCAAACAAGACAAGAAAATAAAATAAATTAAATTGATTGAAAGCTCGTCAAATCATGAATCAAAAGGAGTGAATTGATTGAAATTTGGTCAAACTGAATAGATTTTGGTAAAGTCACAATCTAGCCGACCAAGTCTACCTTTACCTTGTGTTGCAAGATCAACAGAAAAACTTTTCACTACATGTAATATATGAATAAGTAAACGAAGCACCTCATCTATCGCTTCTTCATGTAGTGACGATACTATTGGTTGAGAGAATATAGAGTAGTACAGCCATCATCAATATTGCCTCAAAACCATCAAATCAATTAAACCCAATAATATAGGATATTAATTATTTGGGTAAAACATGTATAAAAATGTATTATTCTTTATATTAATAAATGTATGGTATCTATTAATATATTTTAAAATTTGATTCTATATTAATAAAATATGATTTATTATCAATCCCGACCATGACGAACCAGTCATGGCCGGTCCCAAGTCCGGATAAAAGAGGAAGGTTGCGTTAGATTGCCAACCAGTGTTAAACTATAACAAATTTCAATGAATGAATCAATTAAACTATTGTGCTAATGTTAGGATGTTCCGATCGCGTTGCAGGGTCCGACTGTAACGTCTCAGCAAGGACTACTATATCTCCATAAAAACTCGGGTGTAGTGCTAAATATGCAAGAGTTCGCGTTACAGGATCCAACTGTAACATATCCACAAGGACCGATACATCTCCATGAGAACTTAGGTGTAGTGTTAAATAGGCAAGAACTCTCACACTATAGGTTGGATAAGAACAAATATTATAAGAAAACTAATAGTCTAAGATTTAGAACATGGAACATAGGAACCCTCACTGATAAATCAATGGAGGTAGTAGATACGATGATTAGAAGAAGAATTAGTATTTTGTGTGTGCAAGAAATAAAATGGGTAGGCGAGAAAGCAAAGATGATAGAGAACTCGAGTTTTAAGTTATGGTACACAGGAAAGAGTAAAACAAGAAATAGAGTGGGTATTATTGTAGATAGTTCGTTAAAGGATGAAGTTGTAGGAGTACTTAGAAAAAGGGATAAAATTATAGCTCTCAAGATAATAATGGCGAAAGAAACTGTGAACATAATTAACGTATATGTACCTCAAGTAGGATTAGATGAAACTACCAAATTAAGGTTTTGGGATGATCTAGATGAAGTATTATAAAATATTCCGTAAATAAAATGATTTTTATAGGAAGCAATTAAAATGGGCATGTCGAACTAAAAAATGAGAAATACGAGATGGTACGTGGAGGTAATGGGTTTGGAACGAGAAATGAAGAAGGGAAAACTATATTGAATTTTGCGATAGTATATGACCATAGTTGTCAAAAGCGCTCGCTTCGCTCGCTTAAGCGCGAAGCGAAGCGAGGCGCAGCCCTTGCGCCTTAGAGAACTCTGAAGCGCAACAAGTTTAGGAAGCGATCGCTTCGCGCGAAAGCGCATGCTGCGCTTTTGCGCGAAGCGCAAAATCTTTCCTTTTTTGTTTGATTTTTGTTTTATAAATTTAAAGCCTTAAACCTCCTCAAACCGCTGCCTCTTCGTCTGCCTCTCGTCGCCACAAATCGCCATCGTCTGCCTCCTCAGTGGATCGCCGCCTCTTCGATCAGGTAAGATTTTCAATTTCTGATCAGAACGTCTGCATCCCCACCGGCTCTGCACGTGTCGCGGGAGGGTTCCGGCGGCGTCGGAGGCTTCCCGCGATGGTTCCAGCGACTTCGGAGGCTTCCCGCGAAGGTTCCAGCAGCGCCGAAAGAGTCGCGGGACTCCTTCGG
>JBBUKS010000073.1:11549247-11562132 GCA_038050645.1 Hedychium gardnerianum | reverse complement strand
GATAGAGCCCAATGGCGTAAAAGGATCCATATAACCGACCCCACATAGTGGGATAAGGCTTGGTTGTTGTTGTTGTTTATGATTTATTATCAATTAATAATCTAAAAGATAAACATCTAGTTTAATAAAAAAAAAAATTTATAGTTCATAATATTATTTTATTAAGTAATAACTAATATCGATATTGTTAACCTAATAGAACAACAATACAGCAACCAAAGACTTTATCCCACTAAGTGGACTCGACTATATTGATCCTCTTACATTAGACTCGATCCCTTACTATATTATCATCCATATTTAAATAAAATTTATCCTATTTTATCGTTACTAACCAAGTCTCATTTAATCTCCCTCTTCCTTGATTAATGTACATATTTGTCATGATCAAACATCACCTAATTGGTGTATTTATTGGTCGCCTAAGTACATATCCATAGTATCTTAGACACATCTCTCAGAATTTTCCTTCAATAGGCATCCCAACTTTTTCTTTAATGCTCTTATTCCTTATCTAATTCATCCTCATATGTCCGCACATCCACCTTAACATCCTCATCTCTGTAACTCTCATCTTCTATCTTCTGCTTGTGTGCTTGATATATTGCTCAACATTTAACTCCATATAATATGTCTAATCGTCATTTTTCAAAATTTTCCTTTAAGCTTCAAAGGTACCTTAATCACAAAGAACACCTTAACATCCTCCTCTATTTCAACCATCTTGTTTTTATTCTATGTAAAACATCCCTATTAACCTTTTCATTCTTATGTAAAAATGATCCTAAATATACATGCTATGTCTAATACTACTAAACTTAAATTTCATATATTCAATTTTTACTCTACTAAGTCTAAAATCTTTTACTTTGAATGTTTCCTATCAAGATTCGAGCTTAACATTTACTCTTTCACGTATTTCATCGACCATAACAATCTCATCTATAAATAACATGCACCATAGTAATATGTCTTATATCGAGTTCATCCATAACTAGTGTAAAAAAATATGAACTTAGAGTCAATCCTTAGTGTAATCCCACTCTTGTCGTTATATCCTCATACCTTACCGAAACTAGCTCGAGATTTTGAACCTTAAGAATAATAACTTAACCTTGTGTAATACTATTAGATAAATATATGAGTATCACATACCAACAGTTCTCTTCAAAAATGCATTGCATGTGATTTCACTTTATGACATAACACACAACAAGAACTGGGTCAGTAGGAACAAGTCTGTTTAGGTTGAAATAAAATGGTAGGGCAGTTACCTTCTGCCAGAAATGTAAAAGCAACCCGGGAACACCAACTTAATCCATATTGATTGCAGTTATCAACTATTGTTTGATAAGTGGATATGCTGCCAGTGAGACCAATTACTTTACTATTTCATGTACTTCCTAAATTTGTAAATAGTGAAACATTCCCTTCTCACAACATTATAGAAGCAAAATAACAAGGTTTGCACATGCAAATACTATATAGTTCCAGTGCCACTTTCCTAGTTGCCAAACAATATGTAATAAAATTTAAGTATCTCACCCCAAAGAAATGCTGATGTAGAGTTAAAATAATAAAGATAGAAAATATATGTAAATGACCTGCCAAATATAAGAATTTTCTCCTTGTGTAGCTTGACAACCTCTCTCGTATACTGATTTAGCTTCTGCGTACTTCGATTGCTTGGAAAAGAGCTTTCCAAGGGCCACATAAGCACGCCCATCTTCAGGCCAAAACGAAATGCACTGAATTCAATTGAAATAGTATGAATATAACACAAAATACTAATGAAACAGAACTCCTTGAATCATAATTCATAACCATCTTAGAAAAAATTCTTACTTCGCCATGCTTTGTGTATATATTCCTATAGTCTTGCAGAAGAAAATTCAATAAATAAATCTACACAGACTGTTCATCATTGTATAGCTTAAGAAGGGAAGAAACAGCCAATGCTAGTTAATGTCCATCATAAATGGTATATAGTACAGATATCAGAGCTACTTACAATATGCAGGGTATTATCTCTATTTCATGATTAGTTCATAAAATGCAGATCAGTTTCTTCAAAATATAAGTATAAAATGGGCCATCCAATGTCCTCCATAAATAAATTTATTGTTCACTATAGCTAACTCATAAACGTCCTGGTACTTTCTTAACGTATCATGACTGTTTCCATATAGCAAAATCTATTTAATGTGATATGTAACTTCAATAACCTTCATATTTCTCTTTGTATTTTCAGCCAAGTTAGTGCTGTGACAATTTTCTTTCCCGGTGTATATTTGCTTTAGCAAAAGCTAAAATTGACTTCTCAAGGTCAGCCCCATTGTTAGTTGCCTAGTTACCAGAAATATGAAAACGCTCAATAAAATAACATTGCTAAAAGAAAAGGTAAATTGGACCACATTAAAAGCAAGGGGTTTTGGTCCCACTATATAAGCAGGTACTTTTTTGTAGAGATTACTCTTCTACTTTTGCTTCCATCTCCGGTTCCCTGCAAGAGCTCTATTTGGTTCACACAACTTTTTTGACCTCAAGCCTCAAGGTTGCCTCTGGCTTCTATTATTCTCTAATCTTCTTGACCAGAGCTTTGTTTCTTTGGCCACAAAAAGTGTTTAACTTAATTGCCCCTAATCACAAGAATAGGGCATTTTTCTTTCCCCCTACAAGTTGTCTTACCTACTATCTTAAATACTTAGTTGCAGTCTTCCTCTTCCCTCATTGAAATATGAAGATCTAGGTCATGGTAATTTCTGCCTCAGTTAGTTTTCACTCAATTAGTGACACCATTTATTATCTTCCTAGAAGAGCGCTCCACCATAGATGTCAGGTAACATCGAACCTGGGTAACCGGCCCAGCCCCACATAAGTTTCCCATCGGCCACCAGGGTAAATCGAGAAGTGTTAATGAAGGTTCATCCAAATGGCCAGCATTCTTAGGCCCGCTTCTCACTAGAGGAAAATTTTCCTACAGTGCGCCGCAACTGAGATTTGAACCTTAATCCCTTGATTATTCATTGGAGGGCCTAACCAATGCACCATTGCCCCGAGGGCATCCATCGCCTCTTTTGCCATTACCTACACATCTGTTTTGCTCAGTGCTATTACATCATCTCCACAAAAGGTTATAGGAAGGACAATGATGACATTCCCATCTCAATTAAATTTGTGGTAGGAAATTCCTTTTTATATCTCATCTCTATTGGATAATCAACTCTAATGGTGCTTGGCTGATGTTTTCAGTGTCTTTCTTTGATTTGATTCCAAGGAACCTAGTGTTGATTAATCCCTTTCTGTAAATATCACATATTTTCAATATTTAATTAACTTGGATAAAGCTCATTTCCAAGAAATTGTCTTAGCTGGTGTTAGGTGTATCTAATCTTACAATCATGATAATTGTTTCACTTTCAAAGATGGACCACACCCAAAGTGGAGAGCCTCATTAAGTATATTGAATTAAGGTAAGCATCATGAATTATTTTGGTGAATTCTCAAAACTTGAAACATATTGGATTGTGAATCATCAGATCCAAATAAAAATTATAATAAAATTTATCTTATTTTTTTACATCTTAAGTTATATATATATATATATATAGTGTTCTATTTTATATGTTAATTTTATTAATGGAGTAAAGATGACATCGATTAAATATAAAAGATATGTAGGTCCCTATCTCATATTGATGACAATGTATAAATTAGTTTTTTTTTTTTTGTAACTGTTGACTTCGAGTCTCTGTTACATCAATAGAACTGAAGAGAGAAAGAAGACGACAGCCATATTACATGCAGAGGAATGAAATTGAGTTTGGTGTCATGAGATTTCTTGGTCTGTTGGTCATCATTAGTTCCACCCTTGTTGTTGTGCAATGACTCCTTAATCACCATTGGATTCAACTCCACCTTAGATGTGATAAACTTTGTCACCATGCAGCGATATTCTTCTTTTACAGCATTGTTGTCTCATCAATATCATTATTGTCCAAACCATCTCCCTGGCCTCTCTACTTCTACTAAATTAAAAAAACACCTTTTCTTTCTTTTACAATGGTTTTAGTTTAATATTTGGCCTACTGGATTTAATATAATGCCTTAATAAGTTAGATTTTGATTGGATTTAATTTATGTTCCATTTTCTTTTTTAAAAAAAAAATCTACAAAATAAGTTAAATATTAAATCATATCAAACTAGTTGTTACATATGATATATAGTTTTACATTTATATCACAAAATAACTGTGTGATAAAAATCTCAATTCTGACAACTATAGTCCCGGTGGCTTTGAAACAAGTCACCAAGGGTTGCTCCTTCCTCGTAGCTGACAATGAGGAAGCAACTCCTACCATTAGATCTAGTGCTTCCATGACTTCAAATTACAGATCATGCTTTTGCCACACCAAAGTCCCAAAGCACAAAAAATGTTTTCAAGGTAGGGTTTGCCAAGGTACCATTGTCACTTGTATCTTTCCCCCAAGTTGTCCTACTCCCAATTTATCTAAGCCTTTTAGAAAGCCAAAAGCAAAAGAAAGGCTCCTCTAACAAGTTTGGGGTTGCACCAAAATAATTTCTTAGTTAAAGTCTCTAGATTTCAATTTAAGCCCCTTGTTGATACATCACCAGAAACTTGGACATATAAAACTTATGTTCTTAAATCATCAAAAAAGAATTATGTCTTTTGAAATAATCGACTTTCATTAATAGCCTCCTCTCAAAATAATCAACTTTTGTTAAAAGCCTCAGCAACTAGTTCTCTATTTGGTTGTAGTTTTGATATTACATTTTTGAAGGTCATTAATAAATTATCATTGTCATTTGTGGCTAGACTATATTGGTATTAATATGTCGAATTGAGATAATAGCCTATAATAACTAAGCATATACAATTATTAATAACAATATTAAAAAAATACGCAACTACTAAATGAATATGTTTTCCCATTTGGTTGTCTCATCTTGTAGTAATTATATCAACATAATATTGATACTTGGTTGGCGTCTATAAACGTCTCTTAATTTTCTCTTTTGCTTCATGAATTAGGTGGTAAACATTGCCCATTTGTGGCCTCTAGTCCATGTCGATTTTGCATAAAACATCGTACAAAGGTTCTACTACCATAAGACTATCCACAATATAGTCCTAAAAATCTAGCAAATATAACAATTTTTTGCGCCTCCCTACCTTCATTGGTGTTAGAACATCGAGAGGCTTCTGAATCCTCAAAAGTGAGCATGATCTTCAATCTAACTTTTTTCTGAGACGACTTTAATTAGAGAAAGTGAGTCACAAGCCTACTTTCTCTTGGCCGTAGAATCTCCTATCAATAAATTTTCTATTAATTCGTGAACTCAATGATGATTATAGAAAAATTATATTAACAATTGGCCTCTTTTCGAAACCTTCATTATATTGAGTTTACTAATATCCGCCATCATTAAATCAATACAGTGTGTTGACATGGTGTCCAAAACAATGTTGGATACTCTTGTTCCAATAGCTCTTAAACCCTCTTGAAGTTGGCACCATTGTTTGTAATCATCTGCACTATATGTTCTACACCTATTTCTTGAATTATACTATCCATCAAGTGATATATGTAAGATGCATCATGATATTCTGCAATTGCATCAATGATTTATGAAATAATGTTGTCTATATTCTTTTTCGCTATCAAGTTCCTCCATTGCACGATGGATTTCTTGAGGAGGTTTTAGACACTTAGAAACATCCAGATATCCATCGACAAGATGTTATTTTATGTATGTGACCCCACTGCCACGTCCGATAATACCATGATGCAAATGTTGCCAATGAAATCAATTCTCTAATCGACGTGGATATCTCCAAGTCAGATTATAAGTATGTTGTTTTGGTACCATTTGACTACCCACGCATTTTTAAAAAGTTAAAATAATTCACAACAATATTCATAATTATAGCAATAAAAAAATTAACATAAGAAAAATTCTCCTATTGATAAAAAAATCACAAGAATATCTAATTTTAACAAAAACACTAAATAAATAGAATAAATATCTCTAAATAGGAATATTATTTAAAACTTTTGAATAACTATTAAACTAACATACTAAAATTTTCATCTCAAGTTTGTTACGCTTATAAGTATGAACATTAATAAAACTAAGAGTTCAAATATAATTTTAAAAATTATCTAAAAAATTTCTAAAGAGTCAAAGATAATTTTAAAAATTATTCATCATATTTCAAAATTATTTAAAGGTTTTTAATTATTTTTAAATATATTTAAAAGTTTGTAATTTTAAAATTATCTAAAAAATTTCTAAAGAGTCAAAGATAATTTTCAAAAATTATTCATCATATTTTAAAGTTATTTAAAGATTTTTAATTATTTTTAAATATATTTAAAAGTTTATAAATTTTTAAAGAATATTTAAAACATTTAAAAGTATATTTTGGAAATTATATATTTTGGGAATTTATTTAAAACGTTTAAAATTATATTTTTTTAATTTTTAATAGATTAAAAATTTTAAAATTATTTATTAATATTTAAAATTATTTCAAAATATTAAAATTATTTTTAAAAATTAAAATTAATTTTAAGTTTGATAAATTATGATTCAAATTCATATGAGCATGAATTAATTGAGGATTATCCTAAATCGACTACATCTAATTGATTTTAAATATTCCAATTCAAATATTTTTTATTTAACAATTAATTATCAATTTAATTAATTAATTATTAATCTATATAATATATAAATATAGTTATAGTTTATATTTTTATATATAATTTATAATATATAATAAATATTCTAGTTTATATATTTATATAGAATTTATATAATATATATCAATTATATTGTTATTATAAGAGTTATATAATATAATAATAACATTGTTATGATTCATATAACAATTATAATTAATTATGTCAGTGTTGCGAGTTTATATCACTTCTGATATATATATCTTCATAATATATATTAATTATTTAAAATAGTTTATATGAACATCATATGTGTGTGTATGAATTTAATATAATTGTTTTAATTAAAATTGTTACATTAAAATCTTTTTTCATAATCAAATCCCTATTCTCAAGATTTTCATCGTGATTTCTCCCTTCCTTGGGATGCTACAGTCACGATTCGTTGATGCTTTGTTCTCTTCTCCTCTTACTACATCTCATAAACCTTACCTATGCACATCGCTGAGCCGAAGAGTCCCTGCCCTCACCACTGCTATTCCTTCTCGCCAATAGATGTTCAATGTATGTTGCCTGGGTAAGTTCTCAAACTTTTTATAGCCTTAATCCTCTCCCATGATAGACAGAAGGAATCGACTTGATTCCTTTTGTCACACTCCATACCAACAGCAAGCATGTGAGAAAATGATGGTTGGCATAGGATTCTCATGTGATTGTAAAAGTCATCCTTTGTTGCTATCGTCACATCCATGCCGGTGGAGTATCAATGTTAGTCTAGTGCCGAAATGGTAAAAATTATCCATTTCTGGCGGCAAGCGCTGGTCGAAACTGAAATCCATGTTATATACCTTGAATGTTTACATTATTACACATTAAATTGGTTAATTCTAAATTTTAATGGTTAATTATTTCTGAACCAAATCAGTTTAGGGCTATTGGGGGTTCTATCCGAGTCTGCTAGGGAGCTATGAGGGTCTTCAATTAAGGGTTTGAGGTTGGGTCAATTTGGGCTTGAATTGGGTTTAAATTGAGATTGAATTGGGCTCAAATCAGGAGAATAATTAGATTATGCATTGATTTTTCAAGTATCTTTACTAAAACCAACAGACCATTGATGGCATAAAATACCCTGACCATACTCCACAAATAGTGGGGCGTCACTTGGACATAGGCAACCTAGAACTTCCAAAGGTGGTGTGTGTTCAACAGTAATAGGCCCAGCGAGTTGTAAACTCAACACAGAGTAAGAAGGGCATAATAGATCAATGATGCTAGGGTAAGCCAATGTCAGCTAGTCAACACATGTCCTTGACAACTGACAAAGGTGACTAACTTGTGTCACTTGAAAGCCCATAAGTACTAATCTCCACAAACAGGGAAAAAATAATAATAATAAATAAATAAATAAGACTTCAAAATCAGTGATCCACCTCCTTCATGCTTCCTTGGGCCATTATAGATAACTTTGGAAGACAATCTCTGGTGATTCAGAGTTTATAACACTCTTGATTCTTGGCTCTATCTCAAGCTTCTTTTGGGTTAGATCTATGTAGATCCATTTAACTGTGATTATAATTTAACTACAAAAATGGCAAGAAAATGTCTATAACCAAAGCTCATGATTATGCAATTTAATTTTCTTCCTATACTAGGACTGAATCAATGCCAGAGATGATGAATATGCCAAGTAATCCAAGTCAACAGAATGATTCTTTTTCATTCAATATACTAAACTCGTGGAAAATCTAAGGTAATGATGAAGAAGGAGCGGAATATGCTTTACCTTAAGAAGAATCTCCTCAGCTTCTTTGAACTTGTACTTCCTAGTGAGGACTTTGGCACGGTACAGACCTAGTTCCAAGTTAATTCCGAGCGGCCTCTTCTCACCAGCTACGACTCTCTCGGGTTCGAACATCATCATCTTTTTGGCAAACTCCGACAACCCCCTATCGATCTTAGAAACAGGAGGTGTATCTTCATCTCCTCCGCTCCTCTCCTCGATCTCCGCCAGAGAACCTGCTGCTGAATCCTCGAAATCATCCTTCACGGGGCGGCGGACGACGAGGAGTCCCTCCTGGGCATTGTCGAGATCTTCTTCGACTCGGTCCTCTTCATCGACGTCTACCTGGGCATTGTCGACCTTGAGCTGGAGGGGGGAAAGCGAGGAGTTCCTGGATCTGACGGGAGGGAGGGATCGAAGGGATGGAGAAGCGGCGATGAGAGAGAGGGAGACGAGATTGGAGGTTGAGGAGGATGGGGAAGGGAGTAGAGGGAAGTGAGCTTTGGGGGAGAAGAGGTGCATTTTCTATCCGATCCTTGCTTTCCGCCCCCGGATGGATGGTAGAAGACGGAGAGATCCACATGGTCGTTTTGATAGAACGTGGGAGTGAGAGGACGGGTCTAATGGGTGCGGAACGTGGTGGATAATTAGCCACGTGGCTGATTTTGGTTTATTGTTGGACAAGCTTAGCAATAGATTCGATCGACAGTTTAAAATCAACTATACAAATTCGATTCTTCAAAATCAACGACACAAAATCGATAATTCGACCATTAGCTGAGAGATCAATCCTTAATTTTAATGATTATAATTCATGCATGATTTATTATCGTTTAAGATTATTATTATTTTAAAAAAAATATTTAAAAATTATAGTTTTTTTTTTAAAAAAACTTATAAATTATTTATATATCGTCATCAATACTTTTTATATCTCGAGTATTAAATTTTATTTTGATTTATTATCGATAAATTAAATATCATAATTTTTATTTAGATTTTATCATTTCTATGAGATCTGAGATGATGCATTTTCTTCCACCATTATAATTAAAGAATTGAAATAAAAAATGATTGAGATCTAAAATTAAAAGAAGATGATATAGAAATAATGAAATAAATTTTTTATTTAATGAATAATGAATATTAAATTATAATCATTCATAAAAAAAAATATTAAATAATCTCAATTGTTACTCTTCTTTTTATATAATAAAAAAAATTATAATTAATATATATATATAAATATCAATTTATTGGTATAGTTAATTAGGATACTTGTCTTTCCATCAAAAAACCTGGTTCAATTCCCTCGACAATATAATTCCTTTTAATTTATATCATCTATAAATAATATAAAAAAAAAAAACCAATTGAATCGGTGATTCATTATTAATTGGGTCTTTGAATGGTAACCGGCCCGATTGAGATAAACTTGGTCGGATTCGACCCATGAACAGATCTATCAAGCATTGCTCCTAATAGATGAAATTCCATAAGTAGATTAAACATAAAGTTTGTTTATATTTATTCAATAGTAAAAAAAATAATTAAATAAATCAACTTAATACTTATAAGTGATTTATTAATATTCATGAATAAATTTTAAAATTTTATTTATTAAATTATATAAAATATTTAATTATGAATTTATTTTTATTTTTTATTTTAAATATATAAAAATATAATAATTTATAAATTTTAAATTATTTATGATAAGTTTAAAATAAAAAAATAATAGAAATTTTATATATTTAATAAGCATTTAACCTAAGTTATAAGGATAACAAAATTGTTATTGAGCTTGAATAAAAAAAAACTCGAGCTTGTCTAAGTTTGATAAGATTTTTAACACACAAATTTGAATCATAAATATATAAAATTTAAACATAATTAAATTAAATTTAACTCGACTTTGCTCATTTAAATCCCTATCCATAAGTCTAACATCTAGTATTATCGCTGTCGGTATAGGGTATTTTAATTAGGTCCTCCAACGATAGGCTCTACCTATAGTTTGAGATTCAACTGTAGTATATCATGACAGATTTTCTCCTTAATAGATAGTGGATCCGAGAATGCTAATTGTTAGGATAAGTCTTCATGTATGTTTTTCTGATTTATTTTGGTAATCGATGAAAAAAATTTGAGAGGAATGAAAAGACCAAGAATAAAAAGTAAACAAAAGAAGGGACCGAAAGTCCAATAGCAACAACCGCGGCGAGGTCATGACTCATGGGCGCCTCGACGGCAACCTCACCCATGACCTTAGTTGCTCTCATCTGCACAATGAGAGAGATGGATAAGGGAGGAGTGCATGTAGTCATGATTTCAAGCAGAATGAAGATGAACGGCGGGGATCTGCAATTTCCCTCGGGTTCTATTTTCACCCACCGACGAGGAGTTCATCGTGCATTGCCTCTGCCAAAAGTGCGACGATTGGTCGATCTCCGTCCCCATCATCATTGAGCTTGACCTTAACATATTTAACCCATGACAACTTCCTGGTACATATATAACATAAATAATTAATTTTTTAACAGATGAATTTGTTATTATTTTGGTGTTCATCGAATTGAACTGAGAGGATATTACAGAGATGGCGTTGTACGAAAAAAAAGAGTGGTATTTTTTCTCGCCCAGAGACCAGAAATACTCGAACAGATTGAGGTGGCGGCGACGTTGGGTTACTAGAAGGCGACCAGTGCGAATAACCCTGTGAGGTCGCCAAAGTTGGTGGTCATCAAGAAAGCGCTCGTATTTTACACCGACAAGGCGCCCAAGAACGATAAAACTAACTAGATCATGCACAAGTATCGGCTCACCAACGTCGACCAGAGTGAACTCCCTAATGCTATGTTTACTCGTGATGCCGGACCTCGCTTGTGACTTTGCGACGAGATCACGAGGTTAGACCTCCGCTTCTGTTGCAGTTGTTAGTGGCGAGGGAGGGGAGAAGGAGAGGGGCAGGAGGGAAGTAGAAGTGGAGATGATGATGATCGGGTCAACTCCGGGATGGAGAAGATTGTTCAGTGCTATAGGCGAAGTGCTCCGACAAGGAGTCCAAGAAGTTTGAGATTGCATGCTTCTCGCTCCCTTCCATCCGCTTATTTTTGCTTGATTTTGAAGGGATGAAAAATAGAGATAAAAACAGTCCGCTGATGGATTTGAAATCCATCAATTACTTTTTTTTTCTTATGTAAATAATGAAAAATATTTCGGTTCTTATGCACTCCATTCTGTTTTTTATCCGCACTTCAGAGTAAATAGGGCATAAGTGACATAGTGTATTTAACATGAGCCGTTAAACCACAAACTTCTACTCCATCCCTCGTAAAAATTCATTAAATTTTCTCTTTCCTAAAATATGTTTCAAAGGTGAAAAAAATTATTTTATAACAAAAAAAAATAGCTGATAAATAATCAAGAATCAATATGCACGTGACAGTCTCATAAGTAAAATATTTTTTTAATTTTTGTAAGTATTTAAAAATTAAATTTTAATTTTAATAAATAATCGATCTAAGAATATGTTGTCAGTATTTTTTAATTTATCTTAATGATTGATGATTTTTTTTATAAAATTAAATTAATTATTTTTAAAATCAATTAGTATAAATTAAATATTAATATCAAGAAAATATATACATGACCAAAATAAAACAAGTTAATAATTTTTTTTTTATGTTGCGCTGCTTCCGAATGAAAAAAAGAATTTAGCAAAGCTAGGAGCATATTGCATTTATATTATTTTTGTATTTTTTATTGATGAGATGTCTCCTTTAAAGCCCTTTGTATAAGTGTTTTTCTATTGCTTCGGTTGACCGAAATGTCTATTCGGTCATCGGGATAAATTATTATCCGATCAATAGTTATTCGTTTGTTATCCATTCTCTGTTACTCTTATCATATTTCCGGCCGACTAAAAGTGTTTCGATCATTTGAAATCCTTTCTAGTTGTTTGGAATAACTTCCATGTATTCTTAAGAAGCATTTTCCATATTGATTGTCTTTTGATCACTTGGATATTTTTTATTGTTAAATATAATAATTTTAAATAATAAAATAATATATGAAAAATAAGGAAATAAAATTTATAAAATTTATTTAAAATTTTTGGAGATTTTTCTGGATTTAATTGGAAAAGTTCACGGGAATATAAAGAATAAACTTTTGTGAAGCCTGTTTGGAAAACTAATTAAATGGGAGTTGATTTTTTTAATTAAACCCTAAGTTGAGATTAATTGACCTAGGTTAAGGTGTATTAACCTTTGTTATATAAATCCTAAACCTAAGTTTTAATCACTTCATTTTCCCTCAATTTTTCTTTCCTTTCTTCCCCTCCTGACTTCTCCCCAACCAAGTCATCGCCGCAAGACTTCCCATTCGCGATCTTT
>JBBUKS010000073.1:11522361-11535180 GCA_038050645.1 Hedychium gardnerianum | reverse complement strand
GGTCAAGCATTTCCATTTCTTAGCTGTGAAACTCAATATCTCAATAAATAATAAAAAATTCGGTTGCTCACCGATGTTGCTTCCATGATCTCCTAGAACTTCTCCAAATATTTTCTATTTTTAAGATCTAACATTTGCTTTAAAAATTCAAAACTAGCTTTTGGCATCTTTCAGATGACTTACATTAAAAAAAATATTTATCTTTCAACAAAAATTCAGAATAATTTCTAAATTCATTGAAGGTATTCAAAATTGATTAAATCCTTCTCGATAGCAAAAAAGATCTATAGAAGAATACAATAGATGAACATAGGGAATGCTTTTTTAACTAGATCAAAATGGGACAATCCCTAAACAGAAATGGACATATGCATGAGGGGCGTAATTGTTTAAAAGAAAGTTGTATCCCTAGGATGAAGAGCAAGAGAACATCCTATCGAGAAGTCGCAAAAATATCATGCAATGAGAGTAAATGATAGGTAAAAAAGCAAGTCAAGTTTTATGAACAAATTCCACAAAGTTGAAGCTCACCATTATTGGAAAAATGGGTGTTCGAATCATGACCACGATGACGATCGCGTTAGTGTGGGCCTCATCTGCCTATCTTCCTCGAGTGCTACGATTCCCAAAAGGGAGGGATCATCGAGCATCATCTTTGCCACCAAATAACCTGCAACCGACCAAGTTTGGAATTTCCGAGCTTGCTTCCCTACGTACCTGCCAAGCTTTCCATCATAGTATTCAGGCCAACTATCCTTCGGCAACCTGGTTTCGGCAAGGTCAATTACTCGTTTGGCGATGTGAGGTCGCCCAGTCTTGATGGATGCAGCAGTAAGAAGCCAAAGCAGAACTGTAACAGCAAAGAGAATATCTAAAGGTGATTTTGTCAAAGAAACAAATCTAATAGTTAATGGATCATAAGAAAATTATAAGGGTGTACGAGCTTCTAATCCCACTCTAGATTGATTTATAATGTTATAAACCATTAATTCCCAACGTGTGCGGAATGCCCCGCTAGTTGCCCCAATCACTCCTTGCATGCGCTGCTATTGTTGGGAAAAAAAATCATTTATCTTCCTTCCAGACAGTGGAGGGGTGCTATAAACCATTCTACTAATTGAGCCAAACATGGACTTTGCTCGTTCCCCAACGAGATCCATGGTATATGGTATATACAAAGCAACATTAAGAAGTGGTTTTGTAATCATATTGGAAAAATATGAAACAACATAATCATTGGAGTTCATGCCTTACCAAAACAGTATTGTAATCCCTTACTAACAGCATAACCAAAGCAGAATCTAATAATTTAGGGATATTCTCACCAAGTTCATGCCTTATTATTGTAATCTCTTAATTACTTGATTCTGCACTAGCTTGTACTAGTGCCTCAAATTAGTTAAACATACGAAACTATGATCAACTTGATTTTAGTCCCAGAGAAATTGTAGATTTTATATAGTTATTCTCTATAACTTGGTAATTTGCACTGAATAATCATTCAACTATAGCATATGACTGTATCAGAATAATGTATTGTGAATCTATTGAAGAAGCAATCTTGAAATTTGTAAGTAAGATCAAAAATGAGTTTTGAAGTTTCACCTGGCCAAGAGCCGCCATTATGGTAGCTCCATCTAGTGTTTTTAGGATCACAACCTGTTATGATCCGCCATTCATGTGTTTCCAAAGCTGGATAGCAAACTTTTAGAGGCATTTCTCCAACCAATTCTTCCCACCGTGCTTCCAAAAGATCCATAATTGCATCGGACTGATCTGGAGTTGCTAAAGATGACAAAATTGCAATGCAATTACCTAAGCAAAACCAACGGAAATCCATTCTTGAGGGACTGACATTTCCAATAAAATATCCACCAGGATTTGGCATGAAATCAAATACCCAATCTGGCAGAGAATCAGGCATGACATTGAACTTGTTTACAGCAGTATGAGAATATTCTTCAGTCTTATAGCGATATATGTCATTAAGCTGGCTAAAGTCGAGCCAAAAGTAAGTTCGAATGTGATAACTCAAGGCTTGAAGGCGTTTCGTTATCAACTCCAACAACTCCTTGCCCTTGTCATCTTGTTTTAACAAAGCTAAGGCACACTTCAAAGCCATAAAGAATAATGCTTGTATTTCAATAGGATAGCCATAGATTCCCTGCAGTGCATGTTGTCATTGGGCAGTAATAAGAAAATAATCTCTTGTTTTTTTTAAATTTTAAATTCATATTTAATCATTTCAATTCTCGATAAAATAAATTCAGACAACCAAATTAAATTTATGATGGCTATAAAGAAAGACACAAAGCAGGAAAGCTAAGTACTAATTACCAAGGGATAGAATTGCATTTTGTAGATTGTATAACTGATAACATGCATGTTCTAGAGTTAACTTTCAATATGAAGGGATCTATAAAAATTTTCAGATCATAAATAGGCCAAATGATTGGTTACTGAATCTTCATTTTCTGTTATAACTCAATTAGATGAAACATAAGACATGAAAAAGAGAATAGATGTTTGTAACATTCATTACAAACCAACTAATGGTCATCCCTGTTATTCTATTAGTGCTGCCATGTATTACACAAGCCAACACGTGAGCTAATCAAGTAGGCTTAACTTACTATGTAAACGTAAAAAAATGTAGTATCCAAGTTCATATAAAGTGGTACAAGTGGAATGCTTGCAGGCCTACCAAGCCATATTATTAGTCTACAATTCAACGAATTTAGATTATATCAACGTCTACTTGGATAATATAACTCACTCATACTTGCTCAAGCGTAGTTCACTTAATTACACTTACACAATTTCTTTATTACCACGACTTAAAAAGTGAGACTAATTATCAAAAACCTTTTAAAAGAAAAAAAAAAGTAATCCCAATGATTAAAATATATTTCGGTGTCAATCAACACATGTGAAACTTCTCCTTTCGTCAGTCGACTAGCACGCAAAATAACCCAAGACAACCGAAACACAGCAGATTCTTCCTCAAAAGTCAACAAAGCTCCTGCAAGGCCTACTAAACTTTCATGGAGGTCACAAGATGTTTCAAGAGGTCGTGATCCATGAATTCAAAGCTTCTATGAATTGTGAAGTCATAGCGAGGCTTCCAAAGGGTCGGTGAAGCTATAGTGAAGCTTCCACATGGTGATGAAGCTATGTCAAAGCTTCCATGAGGTTAGCAAAGATCTAGTGTGAAGCTACGATAAAGCTTTTGCGAGGTCAAAAGTTATAGCAAAGCTTTCATGAGATCGACAAAACTAAGGCACATCTTCTGTGAGATTGACAAAGCTTCCACAAGCTTGGTGAAGCTTCCTCAAAAGCTACAAGGTTGCATTGACTTTTGGAAAGAGAAGCTTATACGATCAGTACCTCCTCTCTGTGCAAAACTTCGCTTTCCCCTTCTCATCTTTTTCCTCCTTCTCAACATATCATAGCATGGCACACCCAATAGATCTCCTTTAGGCTGGGAACTGAAACTCCGACTCAAAACATTGACTAACCCATTAACTTATAATGTGTAATCACCAACCCAAAACCCCATTAACAATAGCTCCAAACTTATAAAGATTTTTTACTAACCTACAACTCACAATGGGAGACTAAATTGGGGTGTTACAAATTATAGTGCCTAGCTATTATTTGTTCTAAAACAAATATAGGTGATGTATTAGTTTCTAGTCACTCGAAATATAACTAGTTTTCATGTAGTAGTGACCATCCAAATATATTTCATGTACTTTAAGAATTTTATTAGGAGGATGAACAGTCATTTGATATGTGTGACATTGACAAAAGATGACTAAATTAATTGTTATGACTTAAAGCTGAGAGTGCAAAGATGGAAGTTGATTGTCACTCCAACTTATATTACAAATAATTGTAAGCATAAAAATATTTCACACTATTTCTATGTTTGGAGAAAATCTCTTTGTTGCTTTAGAGCAAACAAAAATATGTGAGGAAAGTTGAAGCCTTTCATGTTTAAGCTATTTTGTGATTTGGGACTAATGAATGTTGCTCTGTTTAATAGTGTTTGAGAAGTCTAAATCAAGTAACCATCAAGAACTGAATAATGTTTCTTTCACAGTAACACTTAAATGTGCATTTATATCAGTTGCACTTTTTGGAAGAAAAAAAAGAATAATGCAAGGATAATTGTATTCCATGATATAGAACTGACCAGTATGTTACAAGTTAAATCTAAATGAAAATGAAACCACAATGTTTTGTTCAAATATCAAAGTATTTCCAAGTATTCCATGTATGCTTGGTCTCTTGAGATTCCAGATATATACTAAATATTTAAAACTGGTAAAAACTAGAATAGGAATATTAGTAGGCTATCTCACGCTATCAGACTCATTTTATGTTTAAACATGAATGTTTCGCATCTGCTTCTTTGATTTAGATTGAATAAGCTACTTTATATCCAAAGCTTTCCCAAGTTAGATGTAAAGAAATAACAATCCAAAATATTGACAAGTTCAAGATGTAAATAAAATTAATAAAAAACAGATTAGTACAACAAATTGAAACGCACCATACGACGGTCAATCATACAACATCCATCAGCACAGAGCAAAGTGGGGAATGTGTCAAACCCTTCTGAAAGGCACAAGGTCAAAATAAGACGTATCCCCTTTTGACACTCAGGAGTGTCAGCCAAGGATGAGTCCCCTGTTGACCTTGTGTAAGCACGAAGCAATATTATCCACCAAAAGCCAGAATCAACAGGAGCAACTCTACCAATGGCACTTTCCCCAAAATCAGCAATTAAAGTTTCTGTGTTACGGCGAGGATCATGCAAAACCTTGAAACTTGCTGGCATAACTCCAGCTCCTAGCTGGAAGCGATCAATCCTCTTTTCCCATGATTGAAGTCGAAGAGTTTTCATTAGGAAATTTTTAACAACTTCTGGTTCCCTATTCATCAAAAATGCCAAGGCACTAGGGAAAAAATCTCTCACAAACACCTGGAAGTCACAATAGCGATATTAGAAGTATCCATGAAACCTAAAATTCTAGCATGAAATGCACAAAACAAAGTAAAATAGCTTTTTTGTTTTGCTAACCCACATCATCTAGCATTTAAATCTCATACAGAAGTGTGGTACCTTATCCTAAGAATTCACTTTTAATCAATTAGCTTATTATAGTAAAATCTAAGTCAATCATACAAGTTGTATGCATGATGAATCTATATCCCACACGATGAATCTATATCCCAAATTGTGAACAAAACAATGGACTTGAAGTGCCAACTGAAAGAGTGGCTATACATACCTAAATTGGAATTGAATTTACCACATTAAGATCTTGTTTGTTTGGTGAAAATTTCTATTTTCAATTTGTAATTTTCAGAAAATAAAATAATTAATAATTAAAAGATAAAAACACTTATTACATCCTTCACCCGTAATAAATTCATGTGCAAAACTAAAGTTAATTCAAAATATTGAATTTATTTCTCTTTTCCACTTTCGAATTCTATTTTCTAAGAAATGAAGATTTTTTTTAAAAAAAAATCCCTAACCAAAGAAGGCCCAAAATTGTAGCTTCATAATTTCCATCTATTAGAAATTTGAAAATATCCAAATAACAAGATAAAGACTGAAAAAACACACACTATTATGAACAACAAAAATTAGTCGATCCAATGAAAAGTGCAGGCTGACATTTTAAGTTTTATTAATCTTTAAATGCAAACTTATTTACAATGGAGACTCATAAAATTTTATTACTGAGATGTAAAAAAATCTTCAAAATTACAACTGATATAAGAAACTGGAACCTGATTATAGTTAAGTGCTTCTTCTGAAGGATCCATTGCGGCAATTGTACCGAGAGGTCGTCCTCGAAAGTAAATCAATGCCCGCCTAAGTGCTTCCCAAGCTTCAGCTTGAATTTGGTAAGTGTTGGATGCCTTCGGAGAGTTCATTCTAGAAGGTGGCAGTACACTCTCCAGGTTCTCAGCTATCTTCAAATGGTCAAGGTTCTTCAAAGAATCTTGAATTGAAGAAAGATGAGGAGGTGCATGGGCTCCAAATAGATCATATAAGGCCCTAATTTCACAGGATTTATGGCGATCAACAACAGTAAGAGTCCTAGGTCTGATATCAATCTTCGAGAAATCATATTCATCGATTTTGACAGGAACTAATTCCACAGCTTTTGTATCACAAGTCTTAGTTGTATCTTCTGAATCCATGCTGACTGAAGGCATAACAGAGTTTGACGATGATAAATTAATATTAGTAAACAGAAACAAGTAAAATAGATCAAGTTTACATACAGTAAAAATCAAAATTTTAAGCAGTAACCTATTTCTGTATTGTAAAATTACAAACGATATACAGATGTAACATAGTGCCAACTTAATTAAGCTTTTGATGCCAACAAATAGAAGAAAGAGAAAAGTATGGATCCTCTTACCAGAATAAATAAGCATCAAATCGAATTAGCAGTGAAAGAGTTCTGATTACAATTTATAGTCATAACAGTAAATTTCCTCAATTCATATCCACCTCAATTTTGAGCTCAGTCAGGACTACAAATCAACAGATTCAACAGTGACTTCGAAATTGGAATCATCACGTGAAGTTACAAGATATGAGTTTGCATAGAAGCCAAGTAAACAAGTCCACATGACTATGATCAACTTTGATCAAAAGATTAAGCACCAACAGAGAAATAATGCAGTAACCAAATGATTTTATCAACAGAGAAATTATAGTGCATGATAACATTATTGCTTGACTTTTTAAGATCATGTGAATACAACCATGGCCACATGAGTCACACATGAATATTGCAGTAGCAATAACAACAACTCACTGTTTTTGTAGCCATTTCTCAACAATTCTAATACCCAAATCAGTGTTCTGCCTAATACATCCTCTGTGTTATTTTCCAAATTGTAAGTGTTACACATTAGAACCCTATCAATCAACTCCTACATTCTCTATGGATGTACATCTTTGCATCACTAAGTTCTAACTGAAAAAAGAATAGAAACGAATATATACTAAAGAAATTAGAAGTCAAGAGACCATGAATATCATTACTTCACTAGCCAACTGGAGATATATTATTCATGCCTCAAATGTAAAAGCACTAAAATATTACAATTGAAATCTCAACTCAGGTACTATGAACAATAATCAGTTAATAAGATTTAATAAAATGAACTTACAACAAAGGTGCCAGATACAGATAATTGTCCCCTTTATTCCCATGTTCTCAAAATTAGATACCATAGGTACTATGAAAAAATATTGTAATTAAATGTTTGACTAAGAGATTCACCTATAAATCAAGGAACGTAATACTTTCAGAAGTTAATCAAGTCTATACAAAATGTATCAAGTAGTTTCAGAAATTAGGAAAAGTGAACATAATAGCAAAGCGAACTCGATAATCTTGCGATCCAATAAAGCTAGGATGTCTTTCTCGCAATCTGGTAGAACTGTCAATAACGTAGATCTAACAATACTAAAGTGGATGATTAACGAAAGATCGTTCCATGTTTAGCTCGAACACCCATCGTGCGCACTTCATGATGAACCACAACCTCCATCCAAACGCAAGCAAAATAACCAGACCTACGAGAAACAAGGGCGGAATCCGCATATACGACCACGCGAATGGAACAGTGGAAGAAGAAATGAGAATGCAGGAAAGAAACCAAAAGATCGTAATGTACGAATGATCGAGCGATGGGATCGCGTTACCAGTTCTGCTTAAAAGACAGCGACGAAGTTGAAAAGTAGAGGAGAAGCGAATGCGAACTCCACCGCCTTCCAGCCAAACCCTAGCACGACAATGCGATCGAGGGAGAGGTGAAGTGAAAATGGGGTTAGTTTAGCGGTATATATAGCAACCCTGCGCCAGCTTCGTGCGATTTGAACGGCGTATGAGAGAAAGAGAGAGAGAGAGAGAGTGGAAGCGGAACCCGAGACGGCAACCACATACCTGACGTCGGGTTTTGACCGGCAATAGCCCGCCGAAGTAATGGATCGCAAGCGTTCCTGAATCCCTTGCCACCGTCTCGCTAAGTCACCTACGTACAGCCGAGTGCAACTAAAACACCGACGCAGCGTTCAACGGTTGGATCCCAAGGACCGGCAATGTAGGCGTAACTAACCATTTGTTTACTGAGAGGAAATAAAATAAATTAAAATGAAGTTGTGGATTCCTTTGCTTACTTGTAAAGAAGGTGAACAACAAAAACAGAGAAAGAATATTTTATTATTTTATTTCATTTCACTTAAATTGGACAGCTGTTTTTTAAAAATTAAGTAGTGAACAAGAATGTTCTATATATATTAAATAAAAAATGTTATAATATCAAATAATTAAGAGCGAGAAGAGTTTTTTTTTTTGAGAATATGTGTTCATCAAAAATTAATTTATATTATATTATAATAAATATATCATTCATTAATCAACTAAATATCTCGTGAAAATAAGAATAATTTATACTTTGTTCCATATGATATAGTATCATCTTATTTTATTTTTACTTTTTCTGATAGTACTATATTTTTTTTGTAATATCTTCTCTTCGAACAAATAAATAAATATAATTAATATTAGGGGGTTAGCAAATCCTATTTATATGGCTCGATTCCACATTAGTAATCCATGTTAGTAGGCCCAATATACGTGACTCCGATCGACTTTTCAATTTGATTTGGATGTTGGAGCATTCCAACTTGATGTCTCAAGCGCTTAGCCACCTGAAAATCTCAACCTAGCATCCCAAGCAATCGATTGTCGAAGCATCCTAGCTTGGCATCCCAAGTGCTTAGAGACACTTGAACTTAGCGTCCCAAGTGATTGATAGCATGAGCATTGTGACTCCGCACCTCAAGTCCATGAGACACTTCGCTTAAGGATATGCCCAAGCTTTATACGTATCTCTGTACTCAAGGCACCCTCTCAAATGTCATCTCAATTATCCCCTTCAAGCATCTCAAGCTCCCTCAAGCCCCTCATAATGGGATTCCCTAGGTATGACCCTTGCAAGGATGGGCGGTGACTAGTCATGACCCTTACAAACATATAATCCGAATTGATATGAATTATAATTGGCATGCACCCTACAAGAATGGGCCATGCAAGGGTTTAGATCGAACAAACTCGAGTCATCGCTAGGTGAGGCCCCCAAATTCCACTATCTTTCTCCTTTTCAACTAAACATTGGAGTTGGAGAAACCTATCAATAGCAAGTGCAAGAGAAACAAGATAATTCAAAAAGACTTAAACAATGGAGCATTGAGAAAGATAGGATGTATACATAGTTTGCATGGGGGTTGATACTATGTCTTGCAGCCCCTTGAACCTCTTTTATAGCATGTACTTTTAATCTTATCATTTGTTAATGTGGTGATCATTAGTCATGATCTCCTAGATCTTATCCAAATCATGTCATTGAAGTTTTCATGTTTAGCTAAATTTGAATTGGTCTTACTAGAAGTCAATTGATCAGTGCTTAGTCAATTATGCTAGTTAATTCGAAAAATTTCTATTCCCCTTCAACAAACCTCAACCAAATGGTCCAGTTGACTAAAAAACATTCTCTTCATTTTGTCAAAAGTTTAAAATATCAATTGTCTGATCCTTACCCAACAATTGATTGATCCAACTAGAATAACTCAATCAAACCTAACTTGGACTATTATGCTAGAAGTCAATTGATCCCTAATTATCAATTGACGAGTAAAACCCCAAACCCCAAAAATACTTGGGGTATTCAATGTTGGTACAATCAACTCATGGTCAAGGTTGATCAGGTTGATCAAGTTTGAGTTGACTCAAGTTGGGTTTCAATATTTGATTAATATGTTAGTTAGTCGAGACAAAAAATTCAAGGAGTCAAGGTTGATTGGACATTCGGTGATTGAAAGTCCAATAGGGAGTTAGCACGAAAAGAAAAGTCCAAGTGGGTTATGGAGGACCGGACACTTGACATGAGATGGAAAGTCTAGATGGGTCATGGAGGACCAGACATTTGGTGATGATGGAAGTCTCGACAGGTCACGATGGATCAGATGCTGAGTAAAGGAAGTCATAATAGGTTGAAATCAACTAGATACTAGTCAAGAAAAAGTTCTTGCAGATCGTAAGGTTGGATGCAAGGCAAGGAAAGTCCAAGAAGATCGAGAACCAAATTTTTGGCGAGAGGTGAAAGCCCGAACCGATCATTGGATCGAATGCAAGGGTGATAGAGAAGTTTAGGCGATTTTGGTTATTAGAATGATCAAATTCAGAGATCAGTCAATTGATATAGAAGTATCAGTCGACTAATACTCAAGAGAGCTCCTATTTGGGTTGGAATCTCGGATTGATTTGATTGGTTGGAACAATTAGTCGATTGATAATGATCCAGAAGCAAATTGATTCAACTGGTTGGAAAAATCAGTTGAATCGATTTGATCCAAAAGCAAATAGAAGCAAATCGATTAAATTGGTTGGAAAAATTAGTTGAATTGATTTGATCCAGAAGCAAATTGATTCAATTGATTGGGACATCAGTCGAATCGATTTGATCCAGAAGCAAATTGATTCAATTGATTGGGACATCAGTCGAATCGATTTGATCCAAAAGTAAACAGAAGCAAATCAATTTGATTGATTTGGGAAATTAGTCGACTAATATGGTCAAACAGGTGAAAAAAAGTCATTCTGTAGGTTTCAAAGATCGAATTCATCAAATCAATCGACTGATTGGTTAAATCAGTCGATTGATAGACAGAAATTAGCCTGAGCAGCAGTTTTTAAAAGGTGATTTCAAAGAGGTTTGAAGGAGTCGATTCTTGGAGATTCTGAGACAAATTGTTGGTGCATTTTCGGATCAATAAGAGATTATTCCAAGCAACAAGAAAACTTGCAAAGCAAGATTTCATTTGTAAAGTCGTTCTTGATTTAATTTGCATTTGCATTTATTTTCTTGTTGTGTTCTTGTAAAAACAAGGTTATAAGAAGCTTCTCCGCCTTCTGAAAGTTTCCGAGAAGAAGGAAGTTCATAGTGGAGGGAGATAACTAAGAGTAGGCCTTGAATTAGTTGCCTAAGAGACGGATACCAAGTAAATCTCAAAGTTGTGCATGTGACGTCGATATTGATTCAAGTTTCAATTGAGCTTTCAAAAGACGAGCACAAGATCAAGATGAGAAGTGATTGAAGTTATTCACCCCCTCTAGCTCGCACGGGTCCTAACATTAAACTCTCGATCACCAATCTAATGATATACAATCATTAGTTAACTGTCAAACCGCAAACCCTTTATACACTCAAGGTATGATTTTCTCAATCATCAGTTGACTGATTCCCCTAACTTCAACCACATATAAGGTCGAGTTCATTAGCCTACCCTCATCTCTTGTATACAGATCACTCCATTCACATGTCTCATGGAGTTCTCTCCAAGCTTCAAGGTCTTTTACCATCAAGTTACATCCTTTAGATGCTTCAAACCATTAAATCCCTCTCAAGCCATCTTTCACACCTTTGCATGTATAGTTCATCTTCTCAACTTGTCATGCTTCGATGCTTATCATCCTATGATCCCTTGTATGTTCATCCTTCTTCGATCTTACATACCTCGAGCATCAAGACATTATTTGACTTAGTCATGCTAAGTTAACCTACATATATGATAGATACTATACAACTTAATATACAAGTTAGACAAATCACAAATTTAACTTAAACACTTTGTCCATCTCATCAAAATCCTTAGCTATCTAAATGTAAAGAGGGATGAAAGTCCTAACATATTTATAGTGGTTCAGTAGCTCCCATGCTTCTTCTCCATGACTTATGATCTATCCATGGATCACTTATAAAAAGTCATTATACTTTCTCCTTCTTAGTCGACTATAAGAGATGGAGAAATCTCTTACAAGCCTCAATATTATAATTAGATTACAATGAAAGCTTTGGGAGAAAAGAAAAACAATAAGACCTATCCAAATTTACTTTTATCAACCTTAAAGACTCCACTGAAGTTCCCTTTATAGCTTTTGATCCTCCAATGCCTCTTATTGTTTGTTGTACAATAATCAACTGCTTAGTCTTTATTAATCATCTAGTCCTATCAATCCAATCGTTATCACTCAATAATAACTTCTTTTTGCTTTTCCATGTAGTCATATTTAACTGGTCACGATTAGTCAACTAATATTTGACACATCCACGAATAAATTCATCCTATTTGTTTGCTCCTCAGACCTAGTCGATTAATCTTCTAGTCGATTGAATTTCAATATCAATCAATTGACTAATTAACCCTTAATACCTAATCCACTTAAAATATTGAGTTTCTCAGCCATTAGTTGACTAGTGTCCAATATCAATTGACTGATAACCCTAACTATAATCTTCTAAGATTGAGTATGACTATGTTGAATTCTACTCTTATCCTTATAGATATATGTCACTCAACATTCAACTCACCAGAGTGTTACTGTTGAAGCTTAACTTCCAAAGTGTTTTGAGCTTGTAGTTTGAGTAGTCAACTAATGACATCAATTGACTAGTGGATCAATAGACTTGTCGGTCAATTGGGACCAAGAAGCTAATGAATACAATGGTTTTATTTGTCGCTGAGTCATTGGGCAATCAATTAATGGCAAATAATTGACTATTGTTAACTAAACAATTGAATGATTATTGATGTGGAAAGTAGAAAAGAGTCATTGTTGCATGACAATGGGCAAAATGTAATGAATTGATTAGTTGAGTGATGGTATAGATCAGTCGACTAATGGGTAGTAGACAATAAGACATATTAGAGGATTG
>JBBUKS010000073.1:11509416-11521292 GCA_038050645.1 Hedychium gardnerianum | reverse complement strand
ATTTCTTGAAAATGATCATTGAAGAGTGTTCAGGATGGATAAACTATAAATTGAAAGAATGAGTAAATTTTTGAGGCATGATTAGTAATAATTTTTATTATGTTAAAATTCTATCATATTATTTTGAATTATTTTTTGGTGAACTAGCAATGATTTCTTGTTCGGATTATTTATAAATTTACAAGTTTCAAGTTAATTATCAATTATATCTTTTTTTGGTTATAAGTGGAATGATTTTCATAAATTATTAGAGTTTTTTTTTAATTTTAATTTCTTGTTTGATATTAGGTGGTTCATTTAAATGTCAAATATCAGCATGTATGAAGTAGAAGAACAAATGGAAGAAGAGGTATTGGAAGAAGAATTAAACGAACGCTTAGGTGTTTGTTGGTGGAATTTTATAGGATCATATGTGTGTTGATCGAGCATATAGCTTATATGCGTAGTAAACACATTCATTGTCCCTTAAGTAGACGATCAATAACTTCCAAAAGATACGATTATATTCATAGAATATTAAAAGAGGATCCAACACACTTTCAAGAAATTTATAGAATGTACCCTGATGTATTTTTAAAATTGTGCAACATCCTTAGAGAAAAAACATCATTGCAAGATACAAGATACATTTGTATTGAAGAAAAGGTTGCTATGTTTTTACTTGTTGTTGGTAACAATACTTAATACTCTTTGATTCGTAAAACATTTGATCAATCACACTACAATACTAGCCAAAACTTCAACAAAGTGTTGAAAGCATTAAAAAGCATTGCAGCAGATATAATGGTCAAATCTGGATCTGTACTGCCCGAGAGAATAAGAGAGAGTACAAATTTTTTTCCTTACTTTAAAGTAAGTACTGAAATTCTTCTATTATTTTTATTACTACTATTGCTACTATTATTATTGTTATTATTTTGTCATTGTTACAGGATTGCATTGGAGCTATTGATGGCAGTCATTTTCCAGCAATGGTGCTTGGACATGATGCTAATAGCTATCGTAATCGTCATGGAATGATTTCTCAAAATGTTTTGGCAGCTTGTAACTTTGATTTAGAATTCATATATGTGCTTAGTGGGTGGGAGGGATTTGCTCATGATTCAAATATTTTGACAGATGCTTTATCAAGAAATAACGGGTTTAAAGTTCCACAAGGTATATATATTTTGTTCTATATGTTTCTTGCTTATTTTATTGTAATTTTTCAAAATTGCATATGTTATTTATATTTGGTCGTTTGATTCCACGAACATTGTTTGATAAGTAAATATTTTTTAGTGGATGGTGGATATCCGAATCAGTGTCAATTTTTGGCTCCATTTTGAGGTGTGCATTATCATCTCTAGGGATTCACTGGCCAAGGTCGTTATCCAAAAAATGAAAAGGAGTTATTCAATCTTCGTCATGCCTCCTTGAGGAACATCATTGAGAGGGTATTTGAAATATTTAAATCGCGATTTAAAATATTCAAAATAGCTCCTCCATTTTCATATACAACACAAGTCGAGCTTGTTTTGGCTTGTGCCAAATTGTATAATTTTTTCCACAAGGAGTGTCGTTCTGATAAATTTTCAATTGAATCAAATAATGAAGTTTCATCATCCTTGCCAGAACAAGTTCATGATGTTGATTGCTTTGATCAATTATTTGAGATTCAAGAACAACAATGAGCAAATGCCAATGCATGGAGAGATACAATAGCGAATCTAATGTAGAGGGATGCTTACAATATTGACAATAACGAACCTTAGATTTTTTTTCTTTCTCATAAATCCATAAGTTTTCATAAAAAAATTTACAAATGTCTGTAAAAGTCTTGCAAAAAAGTCTATAGAACTCATGTAATTCTTTTCACAACTCTGAGATTCTCCCCTAAGTTTCTCTCCCTCAAGAACTCGAATCTGATCTCACGCAACAGACACACGCCATCTCCCCGACGCCGCTCTTGCCTCTCCATCAGCCACCACCAAGGCCGGCCGCGCCACCACCTTCCTCATCGCCGCCGGCCGGTCATCCTCCATCCACCATCAAGCAGCCTCCACCACATCCTCCATCTCCATTCCCTCAAGATCTGCCTCCATCTTCTCTTCTTTAAGCTCCGATCGTCTTCTCTTCCGCACCACCGCCGGAGCCCTAGCTCTTCTCTACCACCGGTCTCCACCACCTTCTTCCTTTGCCCGATTGGGAGAGGAAGTGCCTCCTTGAGAGCTCTCGGATCCGAGGCTCTTCCACTCCATCTTCATCGTCTCCGGACAGCCCCTCTCCTCTTTGGATTCGAAGAGGAGACTCCATTTCCATCCCTTACCGGCAGCCCCCTTGCGAACTCCGGCCATCTATCCACCTCTCCTCTTCGGATTCGAAGAGGAGGGCTTCCTCCCTCCGGCCATCTTCCATCTACCTAGGCAAGGGGATTCCCTACCTAGTCTCTCTTCTTCTCCGCCTCATCACCAACACCTCAGCCCACATCCGGCCTTCGATCTACGAATTCTTGGGGTTTCCCAGCTTCGTCTTCGATTCGGATAGCATCTCCATCAGAACCGATCAAATCCGGCTACAACACTTCATCTTCTCCTCATTCCAGCGATTTTGGACAGCATCTTCTTTTGGGTTTGGTTCCTTGTGTGTGTTATTGTTTACTCTAAATGTTGAATTATAACGAAGTTGTGTTCCTTCTTTGGATTGCATCCATTTTGCTTCATTGTTTCATACAATATTAAGTGTTCGATGGAATGCTTTCTTAAGTAGTTAGACTTTAATTTGTTATTCCTTTAGTTAGTTATTTGCATTGCTTTGTAATTGTTGAATCCATTATGTTTGTGCCCTTCCTTTGAATGCAATTAGGATAGATTAGCTTAGGTTTCATTACATGCTCTAGTTTCATCAAATGTTTCATTTCATTAGATGTTTACTAGATGTTGCTTTTAATTCCAGTGCAATTATAGTTTAGGATAGATTAGAGTTTCATTATATGTATTGTCATTTCATTTCGTAGTTTTAGAACCCAAAATCCAAACCCCTCGTTTAAACTTCAAAATACCAAGCAATAACATTCAATCCTATGTTTATCACCGCTATATTCATTGGAAGATGATTCGAGTCATCTCTATACTACATTAGTATAGAGAGGTTCGGTATTCATTTGAATTGTAATAATTCATAGTGCGACATCCGTACTTGATCAAGTATTCTTCTCTTTTTTAAAAAAAATGTATTAACTAATATAAGGTTATATGCTTTCGCAAAATTCAATATAATTTTTTCTTATTCATTTAATCTCATGCATCCTTTCATATTCCTCATTTTTCACTCTGACATACTCATTTAGATCATTTCTTATTAAAATTATTTCATTTGGTGAAATATTTTGTAATACTTCATCTAAGTCATTTCAAAATCTTGATTTGGTAGTTTCATCTAATCTTACTTAAGGTGTATATATATTAATTACATTTATAGTTTCTTTCATCACTACTATCTTGAGAGCTATAATTTTATTCTCCTTTCTAACTACTCCTATAACTATAACTTTATCCTTTAACGAACTATCTACAATAATATCTCTTTTATTTCTTATTTTATTCTTTTCTGTATACCATAACTTAAAATTCGAGTTCTTTATAATCTTTGTTTTCTCGTTTACCCATTTTGTCTATTGTACACACAAAATATTAAATTCTTCACCTAATCATTACATCTATTACCTCATATTTCATGTTCTAAAGCTTAGACTTTTATACCTTGTTTACCTAATCATTACATCTACTTAAGGTGCATATATGTTAATTACATGGATTGGCGGGGGCGCTGGGGGCGAGCGTTTCGCCTTTTGCCACAATGTTAATTACATTTATAGTTTTTTTCATCACTACTATCATAAAAGCTATAATTTTATTCTCCTTTCTAATTACTCCTACAACTATAACTTTATCCTTTAAAGAACTATCTACAATAATATTCTTTCTATTTTTTATTTTACTCTTTTTTATGTACACAAGATAAATTTATTTTACTATCTACAATTTATTTTACTTAAAATTCGAGTTCTCTATCATCTTTGTTTTCTTGTTTATTTATTTTATTTCTTGTACACAAAATATTAAATTCTTCTCCTAATCATTACATCTACTACCTCATGTTTCATGTTTTAAATCTTAGACTTTTAATTTTTTCATGATATTTATTTTTATCTAACTTATGGTGTGATAATTTTTACTTATTTAATATTACACTCAAGTTCTTATAGAAATATAGTGGTCCTTGCCAATATATTATAGTCGAATCTTACAACATGAATTCTTACATATTTAATACTACACTCGAGTTCTGAAAATATAATAATTCTTGTCGAGATGTTACAATCAGACTTTATAATACGTTCTTTCCAGAGAACAATCTAATAATAACATAATAATTTAATAGATTAATTCATTAAACTTTGTCTTAATTTAATTTAAGATGAGCTAATAATCTAATATAATTCTTTTTTTTTATTTGCACTTAGAATAGGTCATGACAAATGACAAGGGTTAATTCATCGTGGATGAAATTAATATATATATATATATATATATAAAATAATAATTTAATAAAATATTTATTATAATTAAATCTATCTAAATTAATTTTTTGCCTTGGCTGTGCGATCCTTTCGTGCGTCTTGCGATGCCTTTCTCGTTCCGTTTCACCAGCTATCACGGGGCTCGCACGCCTCCACGGCTGCTGTGGGGCTCTCTCGACGCCTACGCACGGCCGCGGGGCTTCCATCAGTGCGCAAGCATCGATGACGTGTGACGCCACTAGAAACGACGCTGGGATCAAAATCTAATGCATGCAATTGATTTTTCACCTCCAAAAAGGGTAATAAAAAGAATCGTTAAAAAGGTATTTTTCATTTATTATTAAAAAATAATAAATAAAGGATTATTTATGCTTCTCAAATTTTTATTGATGAATTTTTTTTCTTAAAATCAAATCAATCGATTTCAAAAATACCTGAATAACAAAAGTCAAACGAGTAGTATTTTTTTTTTTTTACTTTATTAAAACTATCGATTGATTTATGAAATTATATGTGCCTATTAGATATTTTTAAATCATTAGTGGGTGATTTAAAAAATTTACTTATCTAAAAAAACGCTTGACTCTATTAATATATCGTTTGTTAAAGAGGAAAAAAAAAACGGAAATTGCTTAATTGCGTCCTTTTGGCTTCCGAACCGAACCGCCGATGTCAAACCGGTCTTCGCCGTTCCAACGCCCAAGCGATAAAGAGTAAACGGCAACTCGCAGGGATAAAGATTGCGAAGAGGAAGGTTAGGAAGATAATGGCGGAAGTGGGAAAACCCGACACCCAGCTGTTCCAGCTTCTCTCTACCCTCCTCGAACAGGTCGCTCTCCCTTTCTCTCTCTTTCTCTGCTTGTCGAATTTCTTCTCTTTATAGGAAAAGCATATGATCCAATCTTTGGATGAGTGTTTTTTTGTTTATTGGTTTTCAAGATTTTAACTTTTTAAGGTCTAATGCCTTTTTAGGACCATAGATTTTCATTGGAATGCCTAATTTGTGTACAGATGCCTGATCGATCATTTAGGGTTAAATCGTTGCCTCTTCGAAGATAATTGGCATCATGTCCTGCTTCAATGTGAGATCATTTTCCGTAACAAAAATATATTTTTTGTTAGATCTTTTGGGCGATACTGAGTTTTCATGGGTCAACTTCTTGTTCTGTTAGAAAATTTCCCAACTAATGTTTAGCATTTCTGACCTAGTTGTTGTGTTGAGGATGAAAAAGTAAAACGAAAACCAAACAACTCATTGCCCACGGATTCTATACGAGACCGCTAACTTTGCCCTAGGTTTCTCTGTCAACACTAATGGAGAAGATATTGGAATCTCGCTTTTTAATTCTCACTTGAAACCAAAGTTTACCTTGAGAACCCTCATATCTACGAGCTTTACGGTATTCCGTAGTCACGAAAGCATCTAGGGCATCATCTAAGCACCAGAATGCTCGAAGGTGAGAAACTCGCAGCTTCTTGTTGTGCAACCAAAATCACCAAAACCCTTAAATTTGGGTTTCTGGGTGCTGGGTATTGTTGCGCTGCACTTCCCGGTTTCCTTGCCAGCCAAAAACACCTTGTACTCTTTTGGTGGATTGTTATTAGGAAATCTGTACTGCCTATTTAGAGCATCCATTTATGACATGGGTTCTATTTTCTGATGTGGATATGGTAATCTGGTAAATCACAAATTGAAGAAGCTCGCCAATTCTTTTGAAGACATGTTTAGTTTGCATAACAACAGAGCATCGAGGATCTGTAACATCAACCTGTGCCATCCTTGAGTCTCACTTAGTCCCTACTCATCTATTGGTTGATCTATGGGTTTGGATTTCTAATCATCTGATACTATTAGATTACCAGGTTTAAAGGAAGATGGAGCTGTGACATACTTTTTGTAAAAGAGACATACATGTTTCTTGATACTGAATGATATTTGCTCAGCACAAGAAGATTCGCCAATCCAATTGCTCCTTGGAGGCAAAAAGTCTATTAAGTTATTGCTTTATGTAGGCTCACCCAAGTAATTAATTTCTTCTCTCATAGTTTCGCAATCTCACAATTCACATTCACCATGTAGCAAGGATGAAGAGACCTCTTTTTCTTTTTGTCTGCCACATTTTAATGGAAAATGGGCCAAGAAGGTCTTTTGAATCTGTTTTTCTATCTGATTATACTTTTACTAGAAAAATTCTGAAGTCTGAATTGTGGTTGAGATTTTAGGACTGCTGTTTCATCCCTTTAATACTCGGATTAGGTACTCTCTTGTGTCTCTAGCTGCAACTAGCCTGGTGCTTCTATGTTTGTGTAAAAAGGGAATGGGAGGTTTTTCATACATGTAAACCTTGTTTTTTGAGTAGAATAGAGAAGAGTGAAGATAATTGAGTAAACTTTGAAGGGAAATTAAATAGCGATGATAGAAATTGATAGAGAGAAAGAGGGAAAATGGAAGGGCTGAAAGAGATAAGTTTCTCTTATTCTCCCTGGGTAGAAAGCAGGTACAAAACGAAAATGATTGGCCGCTCAGCAAATACTGATCGCGGATGTCTACTTGTCGGCTAACGTGCTCCTTTCCCACAATGTTTACCAGTTTTGGGAAAAAGAAAATGATTTTTCTCCTGCCATTTCTCTCCAACTAAACAAGGATTTCTATCCTCACTTTTTTCTCTTCTTCCATTTGTCTTCAGAAGGAAACAGGGGCTACATCTCTTTAGTTCAGTGCTCACTTTGTCTTGCTATTTTATTGTCTTCTCCTTCTACTTCAAAACAGACAGCTATTTGTACCTAAGACTCCATTGGATTAAATGAATGATGGCGAAAGTTTAGCTCCTCGATGTTTTGATTCCTATTCTTTCTCTGTATTATATTCAAACCTTTTTGGAAATACATAGACACTGCCTTCTTTTCTGATTAAAAATAAAAAATATCAAGAGGAAATACCATTAAACTTGTTAGTGAAAATGATGCCAGAGAAACTGGGATGTCTGCATATATTGGACTGATGGATACATAATAGGAGTAATTTTAACTATAAACGAGGTTATTCCATATTCTGAAAATCTGGCTTGTGATTCATAGTAATTTTTAGACAACATCATCAATCACACTGTATGTTTTCATATTTATTCTAATTATTTCATACTTGTTTCTTTAAAAGGAAAATTCAGTAATGTATTTTCCAAGCGACATTAATCAATTGTCTTCTTGTTGTATAGTTTTGGGTATTTATCCCTAATTTGCATTACAATATTGGTATTTGAGTGAAAACATGGTATTTATATACTGGAATTAGAATGAAAAACTATGTTCATGCGCCATCTTACCTTTCCCTATTTGCATTATGTTTTATCCTACTTCTATCTTATTCATTTTATTGTTCTACTGGCCATTCTTAAAATTATGGGTTGCTTAAGTTCCTTTTAGTTGCTTCATGGATCTTGAAACAGTTTATTATATTTATGTTCGTCAAGAGGAATTGGTATGGCTATTTATTCAACATGGATTCCTTTTTAATAGTTCAGTAAACCTTTTAGAGTAAGTGATCGTCGGCTTTTAAGTTGATAAGTAGGTGGGTTTTCTCAAGAATATTTCTGATGCTAATGATAAAAGAAACTATATATACCCATTGAGTTAGTCCATGTCTTGTGCTTGAGCAAGTCTAGTTGAGTATGTTCGTCCACATGTGAGGGGCAGTGGTAAGAATTTATGAAGAATACGTTGAGCGCTTTCCTAATAGCTTAAGGTTTTGTTTTAAGTGATCAATAAATTTGAGTTTCCTCGATCTTCTTTTCCAGTTCAATTAATTGTGTTATTAAGTAATTATGGTTGCCCAAGTCAAAAGAGAACTTTTAATACAATTTCTAATTATATGTTCCAATTTTTGTCAATATTAGAGTTGAAGTTGTGAGAAGTCAAGATAGCGACAAAAGTATACATAAGAGTGAATCCATACACTTGAGCATTGTTAAAAAGGCAATCACCTTGTATAAAGTCCAGTGGTAGGATAAGGTCCATTCAAAATAGTGGTAATTTATGGCTTCTTGTTATTGCTGTTTATCTTTGTCCAAATTATTCTCCCAAAGTTATGGTAAGCATGTTGTAGTTCTAAATGATGGTACTCAATTGCATGGCTATTCCGGAATAACTTGAATGTAAACCTCTGACAGCTCATTTCTTAGATTTCGCGAAATCATAGTCTAGGGTGCATAACATGATGTTTTGAGGCCGTGAAGCTTCTTTTTTTTTTTTTTGCTCTTCCATGATTGCTGATTAAAGGAAACATGTGCAGGTGGAATCCTTAAGCAACCAAGAAGAAGTTGAACTCCGAGCCAAAATTGAAGCGCTTGGTATTGAAGTCACCAAGGTCCCTCCTAAACCATCTACTAACCTTGATGAGGTATCTAAAAGTCCACTACTTAGTTCTGTTCATCCTTCCTGAATACATTTGTCACAGGATTTTCTATGTTAATTGCCTCTAGCTCCAAATAGCTGCGGAGTTGGACAAACTCTCCGCGAAACTTGATGAAGTCGACCAGATGATATCTTCGGCTATGGCTGCAGATCCTCAGGTCCAGTCTCTCCTTAGCAGCACCGCTGATGTTTGGATGCCAGTTATCACTGCAAATGCTGATGAAAGGCGAGCTTTCACAGTCAGTGATAGTGAGAACAGCCATGAGGGCTTTCAGAGTCACTGACTGAGAATAGCCATGAGGAGCAACCAGTTCTTTCCAGCCAATAAATATTTTTATGTTTTATGAAAGAGGAATAAACTTATTTATTAATTCTCAATGATGTAATGATAAACTTTAGTATACAATTAGTATAAAGGTTGTATAAGAATGAATTACTGACTAAGTTGAACACATTGTAATGGCACTGTTGGAACATATTTAAGGTGTATTTTAATCCATGTCAAAGTTGGCACATTGTAACGACACTGTTGGAACATATTTAAGGTGTTTTGTTGGAAGGATCATAATTGTTAACAAAAATGCCAACTTGAAGATTTGATTTTGGTTATGGTTTACTTATAAACTATTGCAATATCCACAATTGAATTGCAACAAGTTGTGCGCAAATCTGATTGAGATTGTAACAATTTCTTTCTCTAACAAAACTTGAACCAACTTCGAGTAACTTGGCTCAAATTGAGTATAGAGGGAACAAAGGTTGTTAATGATTCTTATATTATACTATAGAGGGCATAACGGGTATTGCAGGATACTCTGGACAAAAAATCACTTATTATATAAGTGTGAAGTGAGGATCCTCACGGAATGAACTGATGGTTAATACATGAAATTTTATTATCATGAAATTTGAGGGTCAAATTTTGATTAGTATTCAGGTTTCTGTCCTCCTTCATGCACTAGTCACTGTCCAGGCTAGTAGTCTTTGTGATTTATCTCTTCCGTATTGATTTTGGGACCGGCTAACGAGGGCACTGGGATGAGCATTTCGCTTTTTGTCATCGTGAAGTGAGAGTCGTTTCAAAAATTATAAGAACATATAAATTTTCAAGCGTTGTCCATGTTCAAAATGAATACGACAATGAACTAATAGAAGCATAAGTGATTATTATGTGTGTATGATTGTCTTGATTTGCATTAACGATTGAATAATTTAAGACAATTCATTAGATAACATCAAGTAAATTTATTTATTTTTCACTCGGAAAAGTTCAAAGTCATAAGTTATCTCTCCGATGCAATAGTCTTCCACTCAAATTCTTATTTGAAATTTAAAATTTATCCATAATTTCATTCGTATAGGAATTGTTGGAAAATTAATTGTTATAACCAATAAATCAAATAAAGACACGAATAATTATTTCTCAAGTAAATTATCTTAGTCCCTACGAGGTGAGGTAATGGCTAATACATAAGATATTATCATCATGATGTCTGGAGATTAAATCCTGACTAATAGCCAGATTTCGTCTTTTGTCATCATCAAGTAAATTATCATAAATCAGTAATAAAAAATTGGTTGATATGATTGAATGAAAATATTAACTTGCACCTGAGTTATATTCATGAATGTGAATATATAATCTCTCCTTATGTAAAGGGTTATTATATTGTGATAAATATTTATAAAGTGTGGGATTATTTTTAAGGGTATCAAGATAACGATTTTATTTTTTGCTTCCATGAATATAAATACATGATCTGTAACTTGAATACGTAAAAATATCAATTTGTGTGAAATCATTTAGGTGACGAGCAATTGGTCGAAATTAATTTTATTACAAACTTAATTAATCAATTAATTAAAAAATAATTTAATAATCAACTAAAGTGTTGAAAAAAAAGGAATTAATAGATGAGTAATTAATTAATTGGTTGGTGATTCGGCCATGATAAATTAAAAAGATTATGCATGTCCTATGATTAGATGTCATGATTAAATTCTTCAATAATAAATAAAATATTTAGAATTCGAGATTGAGTAATGAATCCGAAAATATTAGTTGTCAAGATAAGTTTTCATGTGCACTTTTTTAATTTATCTTGATAGTTAATAAAAACTTCGAGGGGTTGAATTAATCATCCCATCCAAAATTAATCAGATGAAAGATTTAAATACTTATGCCAATTAAAAAAAAATACACATATGCTAAATTAATTCTTTAATTGTTACATGCGTTGGCTTTGCGGCTAATTGATCACCTCTTGCTATTCCCTCCAACCCTATAGATAGTCTCCCTTACTTTCTTTTCTCAACGCATTATAAATAAACATCACAAGCAACACAAGTTGAAGTTGTGTGAACATTCTTCTCAAGCTTTCTTTTCCTCTTTAAAAGTCTTTCAAGATTTCGAAAATTCACTATGACTCGAAATGTGAGGTGATTGTCAACGAATCATAAGCACTACAATATTGTGTTAAGGAAAGGGAATCTAACATTCGCCTCCATCTTAAAATTCTTATTCAAAGAAATAAGTTTACCCAAAAGAGGTGTTAAATATCCGAAAGAATAACTCGACGACTAATGATATTAATTCAGTGACCAAGAAGATCAAGTCAATCACGACGAAATCAAAAATGATAAGTCAAGAATATAAAAGAGAGTAGATCCACATTACAATATCAAGATTCACCAATTCGAGCCATCAATCTATCGACGAGCTAATTGATCAGACCCATGGATCAATATTGGCAATTCCAAACAACAGCCACATGATAAGTATTGGAATACGGTTTTTCATTTGAAAAATGAGGTACCATCAGTCAATGAAAGTCAGAATTGACTTCAAATTCAAAATCTACATTTCACGTAGATGAATCTAGACTATTAATTTGCTCAAAACCGA
>JBBUKS010000073.1:11482604-11494619 GCA_038050645.1 Hedychium gardnerianum | reverse complement strand
GAAGGGAGACACGGTCGTGTCTTTTGGCATGGTCGAGCCTTGGGATCTTATGGATTTTGTTGGTGGCACGGTTAGAAGAAGCACGACCGTGTCTTTTGGCATGGCTTAGTTGTGGTTGTTGTTGGAGGTCTATCAATTGTCATGTATCAATTGATTGACCCAATCGATTGAAGTTTCTGATTTTTAAATTCAATTTCAGACCGAAATTTAAAAACTCCTAAATAATTCTACAAAATTCTAAAAATCATGAAATTTCAAGTAGACATTATTTATATCATATACTATCAGGGAAAAATAATTTTCTATGAAAATAATATTGGGTAGCCTGACGTGGATGCGTGCTTTAGACGTTTCAAAAACGTGCATAGCGGAAGACATAAATAATAAATCCTAATTTATTACAACACACATCCACGCATGTAAGATACAACACGTGCAGACATAATCACATAATTAAAATTTTATGAAAAACTAAATTAATAATTAATCTAGTTATACCTGACGGATGACGTAAAGTGGGAATGGCATCAATCGAGCGATGCTTTGAAGCCTTGCCTCTATTCATATCCACACCGAGTATCTTCATAAGTCCGAGTTTTGTCTTCACAAAAAGTACTATCCTTGCATGTAAAGATGAGGTTTGGTGTCTGGCGACGTATGCAACCAGACGACACCAGACGGAGAGAACAACCGAACAACAAGGTTGTTGTCCGGCCGAAAAAGAAGGTTGTTTGTCCCTTTTTCTTCGTTGTCCGACGTCCATAACATGTTGTTGATGAGATATGAAGTACCCCAAGGCGTCGAAGATTCGGTAGCAATATTTTCTTACCGAAATGGAGGTCAGAGGAGGCTGAGAGACGCCAAACCACCGGTGGATAGCTTGTTGTCCGTCGGCCTTCTTTGGCTTTACAGAGCTCTTCTTGGCCAGAGATCCCAACTTCGATGCTCCTCGGGATGATAGGGGATGCTGGCCAGAGAGAAGGTTGTGGCTGGAGGAGATGGCCGACCGGAGTTGGCTAGGGCAGCGGCACAAGGAGAAAGGATCTCCTTGTGTTGGGCGGTGGCCAAGAGAGGAGGAGGAGAAGGAGAGGGATTTCTGAAAACTCTTTCCAAAACTCAATATATTCCAAATAGAATTCCACTTGTAATCCCTAATTCTCCTCATAAAGGGGTATATTTATACACCTCTTTAATGACTTGGAGAACAAGTCATCTCCTAAGCTCAAACCCAACCCATTAAGCCTTAACCAAAGTTTAGCCCATTAAGCTCTTGTTTGGTTCAAAACCAAACCACTTGGTTCATGAATCAAACCAATTTGGTTCATGACTAAACCAAGAATGGTTTAACTCGTTTACAAGAGACTTGGCCCATCCACGCTTCCGTTCTGATAAATAACTTTTCATATTTGTCGCTCATTTTGTCCAACTAAACTTTGTCTCTCTCGATCTGAGAATTCAATTCTTAAATTCGTTTTAAGTTTTTCGGATAAACTTGTAGTGTGTGACCTTATATGTTCCCAGTTATGTTGGTCGTCCATAATTAATTATTAATTATGGAACGATCATGAGTGACACCTAGTAGTATATCATGATCCTCAATTGACGGTTAATTTCAGAACCATTTCTGAATCTTTCAGCAGCTACAATGAGTCGTCCCCACTAGGCTGACTACGTCACACCTAGCCCAAGTTATACTTCTTGTCCTGTAGATTCAAATTACTTAGATATGTGTCCAAGAGTCCCGTACTCTTGACATGTAATGCTTTGGCTAAAGACTTCGAGTAATAATCCTGACAAGCGGCTGTAGGGTATATGTTTCCTCGTAAGGAGTGATGAATCTTTTGTTGACTATCTAATCACCTTAGGACATTTCGAGTTATACCCAATCATTCCGGGTTTATACTTCCGCGGAGATGCTTGCTTAAGATGTTAAAGTATAAGTCTATGTGATCAAGATGACTTGAATACCACAAGTCAAAGGAAACTCGTACTTAAGCTATAATGAAATTTTCATTGACATATTTATATATGTAGAGAACTATATGAAGTCTCATGGCATGTCACTCCAATGAATTAGTTACTATTAACTAGCATTCACATTTAACTTTCGACATTCCAATGTCTCCAGCCAGTGAGGAGCGGCTGCTTGGACCCGTGCTAGTCTCACAGAATCGATGATGTCCATACTCACCAATTCATCGACTAGGAAATATTTCAATACATTCATAATTACACATATAGAGATACTCACCAGTTGTGATCCAATCACAAGTTCTCTTATGCTATGAATTGTATTGCGAATTTTTAGTAAATGAGTTTAAGATCCAATTAAACACCTAGAGAATGTGTACTTAATTAGTGAAATTCTATTTATTCAATAAATATGTACAAATCATAAGGCGAGCTTACGACACCTCTCAAATATAACATACTCCCATTTGGCCTAATATCAATCGCTATGGTATCCAATACCATACATCTGGATGTGACTCTCAAATTTACTTTGCGATAGCCTTTGTCAAAGGATCCGCTAGGTTTCATTCCATGGGAATTTTCTCGATTTGTATTTCTTTTCTACTAATGATCTCTCTGATCAAGTGATAGCGGCGAAGCACGCGTTTGGATCGCTGGTGAGACTTGAGTTCCTTTGCCTGAGCAATGACACTAGTGTTGTTGCAGTAGATCGGTAACGCTTCAACAATGGTCGGAACCACTCCAAGTTCAGTGATGAACTTCTTGATTCAAACTACTTCCTTTATTGCTTCCGAAGCTGCAATGTATTTTGCCTCAGTGGTAGAATTTGTAACGGTGTCTTGTTTGGAACTCTTCCAACTAATTGCGCCTCCATTTAATGTGAATATGTATCCAGACTGGGATTTAGAGTTATCCTTGCCCGTCTGGAAGCTACACCTGTATACCCGCATGTAAAGATATCACCATTTTCATGTATCAAGAACACTCCAGATACCAAGAACACATTCTTAGTTCTTATCAAGTACTTAAGGATTGTCTTGACAGCCGTCCAATGATCCATTTCTGGATTTGATTGGTATCTGCTCGTGACACTCAGAGCGTACGATGCATCGGACCTCGTACATAACATACATGGTAGATCCTATTGCAGACGCATAGGGAATCTTATTAATGCAAATCCTCTCGTCTTCTGTGCGCGGGCGTATAGATTTCGAAAGGTGAATCTCATGTCGCATGGGTATAAAATATTTCTTGGATTCATCCATGCTAAATCGCTTTAGCACTTTGTCTATATATGTAGACTGCGAAAGATCAAGCAACCGTTTTGATCTATCTTTATAGATCTTATCATGGAGAATATTTTGGACACGAAGTTGACAAGAGCTGCTCTAACACCAAGTTGACTAGAGCTGCTCTAACACCACCTCAGTAGTCGTCCTACGGTCTTTCGGATGTCTCATATCATTATCTCAACAGATCTCCAAACCACTCAGTGTGTCTCCTTGGTTATGCCAAGCAAACATCCAACACTTGACTGCGTTGAGCCACGAGCTCTCGAAGCTCCATATGTGTTCGTGTAAATCCTTGTACACTGAAACACATTAAATACACATAGCAACACCTAATTTGAACTCTTTGCCTAAATATCAAAATTCATGATTATACCGAACCACTTAGGCACCATTTACACCAACAATCTTTTGACGTTTGACAATCCAATTAAGGAAAACCAACAACAACAATAATATGCTCATGGATATGTATACCAAGGCTCCCCTTACACCTAAGCTTCCCCTAGAACTAGGAATTTTCCAAAAAGCACAAGGTTCCCATTACTTTTTCTCTCTTCTCCCTCTAATTTTAAATAAGGTTACTCCTCATCCCAACATAGGAGAGAATAATGTTTCCCACTTAAACTTTTTCTCTACTTCCTCCTTTGTTGAACATAAAAAAGATGCACCAATAATGTCCTAACTATTGGTCTTGTGCATCTACAATGGCTCTCTACTTATATTCGAAATCACAATTGGTCCATACATGAATACCAAGTCGTATAGCCATTTCCTTAAGTTGAAACCCCATATTCATTTTTCCAGCACAATCCTAGTCAATTGAAAATCATTTTTAGGCGACGTACTCATCTCTCAGCCAAAGTATTAGTTGACTCTTTATCTTTCCAATTGATCATTTTGAAAGTTTCTTAAAATCTCACTCGAGTCTTTTTTAGAAATGCATCAAAAATTCTATAAATCTTAAAAAAAATCCTAAATTTACAAAGATGTTTGTCTAATCAATGGCTACTTGCAAAAAGAGAATTTTCTCCAAAACTCTTTACCAATCCCATCCCCAAAACTAGCTAAATGGTTCAAATAAACTTTAACTTAAAATCATCTTAGTTTTGGTTCCCATCTATTGTATCTGCTAAACCCAAACTGAATTGCACCCCTTGCATCAGTTTATTTGGCATCCCATGCAACTGAATCTGAATTCCATGCTTCTCAAACATTTTCCACGTGTTTCATGCATCAAACTTCCCTTAATGTGCTAATTTTCAGGGGTTGAGATTCTCATTCATCTCCCTTAGGCACATCATGTGGACCCTTTCTAGTATCCCAAGCATCCCTATCTTAGGGTACAAAGACCATGGACCCAACTTGGCTCATGGAGGTCCCTTAGAGATTGCAACCTTTGACACCCCCGTGGCATGGTTCACCCTAAATGGCTTCCACGTACCATAATTGAATGGTACACTATGAAAGGATGGATTTTCGATCTTTGTCTTCCTAGCATGATATATGATTAGTATCCCTAACTCAATCGATCATTTCTGGTCCTTTGCCTTTCTAAAGTCATATTTAAATTTTTAGACCCATTCATGAATTTCTCTAAGTCTTTTTTGAATCCTCAACCTTTGACCTCAAAGCTACGTTTTCAATTCTAGGTTTTTAATCCTCTTTGGACTTCCTCGACCTAGGTATATGTTGCCCTTGTAGGTACTTGAATAACCCTCCTAACATTAGGCATGGTGGTCCTATCATGAACCTTAGACCTAGAGTTAACTTTATTCATGATATTTAAAATTAAAATTTTGCTTATGTTAATAAATATAATTATTTCTACTATGCATGGAAATGTACATGGAAAGAATATGAATTTGCATTTGCATTTGCATTTATCTTTGGAGCTCCTCCTTGATTTGACCTCAAATTTCTTCCACTCCTTCGTTTGCCTTTTTTTTTTTTTTTTCATTTCCTCCTTTGGATATTTAACATGGCAATGATCTCTCGCCTCACGGGAAGCAAATAATATGCTTCTTGTTTATCTCCTTCCTACAATTTGGGTTAGATGAAATATTGCATAATTATTTACTTTTACCTTTACCTCTTTCTTCATGAAAGGACATTCATTTTCGTAGTACCCCTTTCCATTGTACCCAAAACATACAATATGCTACTTGTTCTTTTGGGTGGAGCTACATGAGTTTCCAAATTCTCCTCAATCAAATTTTGTTATTTCTCACATCTTGAAGAGGTGGATTACTCTCCACCGGATTCATCCAACAAAGAGGGTCTCTCATCCTCATTGATTTCTTCAACTTGTGCACTTTGTACTATCTCTTCTTCTTGTGGAATTTTAGATTTTTCTTTGAATTCTTCCTCCACAACCTCTTCAATCTTTTCTCCTTCTTGAGCTTTCTCCCTTTAAATTGATTTTTTTATGAAATTCAATAATTTTTTGTCAAAACTTCTTGGCATCTTTGTATTTTTCTATTTAACTTAAAATGTGGTTAGCTAAAATTGAAAGAATTGACTTAATACTTTTCTTGTTACCTCTGCTTTTTTCGACTTAAAGCTTTGTTCACTTCTTTTGAACAGTTCTCTCCTTATCTTTTTGAATCTCTTAGCCGCACTTCATAGCTAAAGCTACGTCGAAGTCCATGTCAAACCATGTCTCCATTCTTTTTCTCCATATCCAAAACTTCCCCTCGTGTGATGGAATCTTGAATTGCATTCTCTAGCTTTTGCTTGATTAGCAGTTGAGCCTCATGAAAGTGATTGACTCTAATATCACTTGTTAGGAGTGGATGGTTAAAAGGTTTTTTTTACCTCTAATATCACTTCTAAGAGTTTTCTATGCAAGGAGAGGTCTTTTAAAAGGTTTTTTTTTTCTTTTCTTTTTTACCTCGAAAAAATGATTAACCAGGTCGGGTAACGTTGGACCTGGGGTGACCGGTCTGGTTTCACGAAAGTTTACCACCGGCCACCAGGGTAAATCGGGAAGCGCTAATGGAGGCCCATCCAAATGACCAGTATTCTAAGGTCCTCTAGAATATATTCGAGAAGGAGAAAATTAATGGAATTATGTGGAATAACTTGTCGAAGGGTCATAGGCCTTGGAGTATAAATCGAGGGCTACAAAAACACGTAAACTCTCGTATTGTCATTATTTTTTTTGTTTTTGTTTTTTGCTTTGTGTTGTCCTTTCTTGTTGCGGACTAACCCTATTGTAGAAGCTATGATGGGCTATTCACCGCCTCTATTTGGATCCTACAAATAACACATTGCCTTACAAATGATTTTTTTTTCCTTTCTCTTGCTTAACTTTTCTCAATCGTGTTTAAAGATACGATCAACTTAAAGTATGCACAATGGAAATTTAAAAAATTATTTCACTAACTCAGAGATGTGGTTTGGATCCCTGGTCCTATTTCATAGTCTAGTAATTCATGGGGTGGATCAAACCCAAAATTCTCACTATGAAAGAAACTCCTTCAAGAGAGATAGAGAAAATTCATGTAAAATATCTTCTTATAAATATAAAATAAAAGCACAAGGAAGATATCACCGGACTTGAGCACAAGAAGGCTTATAAATCTAGAATATAAGCGCAAGGAAGATATCACCGGACATGAGCACAAGAAGGCTTAGAATGAGCATGGAGGATAAGATAACTCATTTAAATAGCTTCTAGTCGAAATCAGCCTACTCAACTCTCCAATACTCGATTGAAATTCCTTTAGAAAATCTTATCTACTAATGACTCTATTCGGTTGACTAAGTTTGCATTTAGTTGATTGACTTTAATAAGATCATAAGCTTATCCGCTAACAACATTTATCATAGTGAATGAGTCTCTAGTCAACTCAAACCATGTTCAATCAATTAGTAGATATTATAGTCGACTATGCTAGCCGATACAACAAGCTTATCTTATTCAATATTCAATGGTCACATGTCGACTCAACTATCATTCCAATTGACTCAATTTAAATGGAAAGTCATAGGATTTTAATCAACCATGTAGTCGACTAAGCATCCCATTCGATCAGTAGTGGATTCGATCTTCGATTTTGCTCTCACTTACACCTTGTAAGCTCTTGCGATCTTCTAATATCAAGTTCATGCTTAGACTATGATCAAGAACTCATGATCTCGTCGAAGGCTCTCAATCACGCCTATCTAACTCGTAATCATAAACCCAAAAATACAACTCATTGTTGATTGCCTTTTAGTTAACATAACTTTACTTGTCTAAGTGTTCACACTTTGTTAGGTCCTCCATCTCTCGGATGCACCAAGCTCATGACTCCACATGCTATCCTTTGATGTCCCCAATGAAGCCTACCTCTTGTGACTTTTGTAAAAGCTATCAAACCAATTCCAATCTACTCGTCATGTGGTCCCTCGAATGTCCCATATCATCTTTTTCCAAACTACAACAGACCAATTTAACCTTCAGTCGAACTAACTTGATCGTGCCAAATCAACATCACAATTTGATCTCATCGAGTCATAAATTTTATGAACTTTATGTGCATATTTACCAAGTCCCTACAAACACCACATACACATGAGCGCATATAACTAATATAGGCAAAAATCTAACTTAAAACTCTTTATCAAACATACTAAAATATGTTAGTCAAATAGAACCACTTGGGGTATGATTGCACCAACAATGTCGAGGTGTGCATGTTCGAAATAACCTATTGAAGTTTGAATTGCCATGAGAACTCATTTAAGAAGTTACCTAGTGTCTGTGGGGATCTTATGCAGACAGGTGAAATTGTTGTTTATGCTTGAAGATACTACTCATCTCATTAGTGTTTGTTGGGTGGTCTCTTGAAAGGATGTATGCACACTTGTTAGGTATCTAGCATATCTTATAGAGGTGGAGGGAGGAACAAGTAGAGTAGTTATTACTTACGGTAAAAAAGGAAAATGTTTCACAAGATTGATTGGATCAAATGACCATTTAAATTAAACTTATGCATAGTAAAATCTATTTGTGAAAGATTTCCAAGTTGATTTTTTTTTTTCAATCTATCACAGCGGACTATGGTTGTATCAATTAAACACTTAATGTATCTTAGTAGTTTGCTATGTTGTTTAAATGTAGCATTGATGTCATATCTTTTTTTAATGGAGATGGAACATTTAACATGAGAGATTATACTATATCTGAGAAAACAAAAATGATTGTGTTAGATGGATTTATTAATCTTCTTTTTTTTAAAAAAAAAAATAGTCAATTTCAAAAAATAATAATACTTCCTTTTTCTTCATATCCAAATAATTGTGGGTAAGCATTCTTGCATGATTGCTATCCTTTTATGAAATGCAAACAAGGTTAAGGTTTTGTTTATTATCTCAGTTTATTATCTCAGAAACTTGACTACCATGTTAAATGTATTAATATGCCGGTACATGCGATGCTAAGCAAACTTGGACTTGATTTGCACATAGCCAGGTGAACACAAGCCACCCGTATTTGTGCTAATTCGTTCAAGTCATCGTCTTCCGCAAAAAAAATTTCGTCATCTACCGTGCATACGCTTTAACAATTCCTTTACAAGGAATAGCTTGATGATATATTGTATTTACATATTGGTGTCGCTAGTGTCTCTTGTCTTCTCCTCTAATTTACCGTGGCCATTAGGAAACTAGATCTCCTATCGAATATGAGAATATTCAACCCTTTATAGTTAGTGAAGTACCTTTGATGCTTAAAATAAACCCTATGTTCCTCTTATGTGAAATCTTCTTCCCACTACAAAGTTTACTTTGATACCACTTGCGACGGTTGATACGGGAGCTCTAGGTGACAAAAGGGATGTGTGTGAAAAAGTGTAGACTAAAAATTGTTCAAATAGATAAACAAGTAAATAATTATATTGTGCTTCTTTAATCTAGTTAGTAAAGTACCTTCGAATTTCACATTTGTGTTGCTAGGGCTTGTTTCGTTTGGAGATTGATACCTCAACACATAACTAAGTCTTTAAACCTTGGTTCCAGATGTGTGTATAGGTAGCCACCATCTCATCGGGTTGATGGGGTAATGGCACGCATCGTGCGGGGGGGCGGGGGCTTATTCCTGTGTCAATGAGGCTTATTATGTGGAAGTTATAATTAGCCGCGAGGGATTAACACGTATTTTGTCAAATTGATCCACATATAGGAGATGTTCCAAAGACAAATTATTTATGCTTGGAAGCCTCCCGAGAAGTGTTCTCCATATTGGTTGGATGATCACTTTATATATAAAAAAAATGATTAACCAGATAACACCGAACTTGGGGCGAGCGGCAGGATGATCACTTTACGATGACATGGAAGGGGGCGCCTTTCGATGGATCACTAGACCAACTACAGTGGGTATAGGTGACTTTTAACTCACAAAATCTCCAACTCCATGAAATCTCCTCGCCCAAACTCTCCACTTAATCACTATCTTAGCTCAAAACCCCTAGTCAATATCCACTTTAGCCTTACCAGCCACATCGAAGTGCAACTTACCCCATCGTACCCTTTGAACTAATTACCGCATCCCATATTGCATGAGCTGCATACGACCAATCAACATCCAGATCAGCTGAATTCAAGCTAGTTTGATCGGGCAAAACTGAAATCATCGCTGATCCCGATATAGTCAAACTCCTAACACTTCGGCTACCTCTAGCCAGTCGGTGTCAATTGTCGAGGGAGATAAGGAGAAGTGTGCTTGGCTTGTACCAAAACATAGTCATGTCTAGACATATCTAAACAATTAGCCCCATTAAGTAGTGATATTGTTCGTGTATGTTCATGCAACTACAGATACATCGCAAAGTGTGTGCCATTCGATTTCTCATCACTTGCTACATCCTTGTATGTTTTCTGGTTGCTTCATTGTCGATCGGATACCTGCCACATGAATCATTTTTGAGTTTTGAGTTTATCTTATCGGCTTATACTATGGTAAGATTTATTTATTGTACCAGGAGTCTCTGAAGATGATCTAAGTTGCGGAGGTCTGGAAACGTCGGAATGCGATCCATCCTTAGCTGGCCATGACTTGAAGGAAATGCTACAAAAGAAGTATAGCGGCTATCTGAGTAATCTGCGCAAGGAGTTTCTGAAGAAGCGGAAGAAGGGAAAACTGCCTAAGGATGCCCGAATGGTGTTGTTAGACTGGTGGAATACTCATTACCGATGGCCCTATCCGACAGTAATCGACTAGACTACTACACTATATACTGTTTTGTGGGTCGACTATCATCTTGACCTCTTGAACTGGATTTTGTAGGAAGAAGACAAGGTCAAATTAGCTAAGAAGACAGGCCTTGAACAGAAACAGATAAACAATTGGTTCATCAACCAACGAAAACGACACTGGAAGCCTTCAGATGACATGCGCTTTGCACTGATAGAGGGTGTCAACGCCGCGTCCAGTGAGACCATGTTGTGCTTCGATAAAGGCTCCATTGGTTCTGAAACAAAATAACTAGCAATCAGCGGGTTGCCGCAGAATTCTGTAAGCTTGCATCGGCGAATTCGTGCTTTATAGTGTTTTGAATTGTTGGATGTTAGCTAGTTATCGTATGCTCTTACGAAAGTTGTATAGTCTACAAACATAAAATATTTTAGCACTATTGTATGCTTGGTAAACCAGACGATGATCCCTTCATGGAAGGCTCCTCCTGTCTTAATTGTGTGAGCCTGCTAATCTTGCGATGGACATTGAAATCTCGAAAGCAAGAGCTATGCAAGCGGTTCATCGTAGATTATAAATGTCAAATGCTCGGGAGTCCTTTCTCGCGCAAAGGATCAATGTGCTCTTGTGTCTCTTACAAGTGTTTTGTCATAGATACAACAATCATATAAGATCTTAAATTAAAGATTCTAGATCATGAGATAGAACATTTTAGCACATAATTGATCACCAATGAATACAACATGTGGTGATTATCAACTCATGATTTTTCTTCATTTTGATTCTTTGAGGTCATGGGTTAAGTTATTTTTTTCCTAATAGATTAAATCATACATGATCCTTTAGAAACATTTTATGGTAACAAACATTAAACAAAAATCTTATGAGCCAAGACAAAAGTCATAAGGGTACAAAAATGAGATTGTTTGTAATCACTTGGGTCTCAAACAATAATGAAGTTGAGATCTTTACTCTATTGCCCACATTTTAGCACATTTAACCTAAATCATAGACCATAATATTTTTCTAATGCCTATATTTTAGCAATAATTTTCTATTTTTTGATATTTAACAACCGTTTAAAGTTAGGAAAAAACTTGCAATAAATTATAGCATAAGTAATATAAACCAAAAAATGGAGCAAAATATAGAGATAACCAAAATTGTAAAAATGGAGCAATGTATGGTAAACTTTAAACTTATTTCTCCTTTTTTTCATACATAAAAACACATGGAAAGAATAAATAATATAACCTAACAGTACTTGATTTCATAATATATCAATCATTTATAATATTTTATTAGTCGATTGATAATTAATTTGTTAAATCATAATCAACATATATATTTTTGTTTTTAATTTTAGAGTGAGTTTGGAAAATTCATGGGAAAATCTTGTGATAGCAACAATTTCTAAATTTTTTAGTAATATTAGCTTTAACATGGAAGATTGATATTTTACTCACATACTTACTATAATATAATATGTCGAGTTGACTAATTATAGTTAGGTAGAGAAGGTTGTCAATTGCATTTTTATAGTATTTAACATCTATAAGTTTTTCTTAA
>JBBUKS010000073.1:11447861-11466704 GCA_038050645.1 Hedychium gardnerianum | reverse complement strand
ATGAAAGCACTTTCTTCCTTTTGGGTACACTCAAACTTTGTTCGAAGGACGATTAGGTTTTGTTATGGAGGACGATAGCTTCGACACCCGAGATGACCTTGACAGATTCAAAGATGATTTGGAGGGAGAAGTTGACAATGTACTTTATGGTGATGGCCCTGAGACTTTAATTGTTTGTGAGAGTTTGTTGATTTCCAAGGATTCACTGGTAGAGTCAGATAAATCTATTGGTGGCGCTCAAGATATTAAATATCCTATGAAAAGCTCCATTTCAAACCGGACTTATTAGGTGCACAATTAGATGACAATTAGAAGGTGAGGCCAGTTAATCCAAAGAAAACTCATGGTAGCAAAGTTGATAGGGAGAGCCTTTATGTTCTGTTCAAGTCAAAGAGGCTATTATGGATGATGAGGTGGACAATGGAGGCCATGTAATTGAAGCGGGAGGATGCCTTTGTGGGCATCACGGCAGCGATGCAGAACAAGGTGATTACAATGACAACGATAGGTCGAGACAATTGTAATTGGCGACGAGGCTTGTGGCGTGGATACGGAAGTCATTCGGGTGGTGGTCGAGGAGTGTGGCGAAATAGGACGCCCACAAACGCCTCTGATTACGTACTCAAGGATGAAGTTGTCGGCCGTCTCGAAGGCCACGAGGTCATCGAGTTCCACCCGCAAATACGCAAAGGAACCACCGGCGACGGGTATCTCGATGGCGAACTCAGTGTAGCAGAATACGGAAAGCATCGCGGAGACACCGGAAATGACGTAGGAGAGGATAACCGTGGTCCAGCTTCATCATGAACCTCCTGCCCGGTGAGGACGAAGATGCCGGAGCCGATGACCGTGTCGATCCCGAACCAGATGAGATCCCACCAGGAGAGGCTTTTCTTCATCTCGTTTCCGCTTTGGGTTTTGATCTCGATGATCTCGAACTTGTCCATGGAGCGAGCCGTGACTCGATCCTTGAGGCGGAGGCTCATCTCACCGAGGGCCTTTCTATAGCTAGCCCTCTCTGGAATGACTCCTCCGGTAGGAAGTCTTCCTTGTTGCAAGAGCACCACTGCCGCTACTGAGTGTGGAAGCTTCAACACCGTCTTCTCAGGTGGTGGAGGAATCAGTTCCAGATCCCGTAGAACAGCCAGAGGATAAAGATGATGGCAATGAGGGACTCAACGGTGGCAAGGCTAGGCTCGTGCACAAACATGCCGACGTTGAAGTAGGGCGAAGGTGGCGGACGAGCACGGTGGTTGGCCACGCTACTCTATCCGGGCACTGTTGGCAGTACCCAATCCGGTACCGCGGCGTGTGGCTCCACATTTTCTCGCAGAAGAAGTCCATGACGGCATAGAAGTCGTCGTTCGGCAGGTCGAACAGGTGGTCGACGTTGTCGTATACTTGGATATTTGCGTCAAGGTACATAATCTTCTCGTACTCCACGAATTCCCAAATTCGAAGCTTGGAGTAGTTGATGACGTAGTAGGCCATGGCGAATTGCGTCTAGTTCTTCGGCGGGTACACTGGCTCGATCTCACGCAGGACGCAGCCCTAGGCGGCGAGGAGACTACGGTGGCTCTTAGGCACATCGGGAAGCATCGTCACCACAAGAGGGTAATCAGACCCCACCTTCCTCGGCCCCTTCGCTAGCCCCACCACTCCCTTCATGTAGTCGCTGCCGCCTGCTAGGAACGTCACGAACGCCCTCGTCATCGGCTTATCTTTCTTTTCCTTCTTGGAGACCACTGTGGAAACTATCTGTGGCACCATGTGTGTGGATCAAAAACAGAATAGTGCAAGAAGCCTATTGGAGTAGTTGTAGCAATAACTCCTTGAAACTTTCCTTTGGCCATGATTACCCGTAAGGTTGGGCCGGCATTAGCTAGTGGTTGCACAACTTTTGTCAAGCCGTCAGAGTCTACACCCTTAGCTGCATTAGCTGCAGCTGAGCTTGCTCTTCAAGCTGGCATTTCACCAGGTGCACTGAACATTGTTTTTGGAAATGCTCCAGATATTGGTGATTCTCTACTTGGAAGCGCACAAGTCAAGAAGATCACCTTCATTGGATCAACAACTGTTGGAAAGAAACTTATGGCAGGATCAGCGAGTACTGTTAAGAAGATATCGTTGGAACTAGGAGGGAATGCACCTTGCATTGTGTTTGATGATGCAGATCAGGATGTTGCAGTAAAAGTTTAGCAACTGTTAGAAGATTTTGTCGATTTGGTGTCAGATCATCTTCCTCTTGGACTACCACCTGAAACTACTCTAAACTCGAGGACGAGTTCTTTCAATCCGGGTGACTGATGCAAGAAGATCTGTAGATTTTTATTATTATTTTTAGTAATTTTTACCTTTTTGGTATTTTGATATTTTTGGTAATTTTTATTTTTTATATTTTTAGATTTAGAATTTGTAGGATTGTTAGTTTTTTTCCCTTTTGTTAGGATTCCTTTCCTTTCTTTTCAAGTTTGGAATTTGGATTTATATGTTGGGATTTATTTCCTTTCTTTGAGTCTTAGGGGTTTGTCGGGGTTTGTCTATATAAGTATCATGATAGCTGTAGGAGGAATTAATCCTCGAATATTAAATAAAATCTCCTTTTTTCGGAGAAACCTGGAGGATAGTGGTTTTTCTTCTTCCCTTCTCCTCAATTCCCCCTTCTCGTCAGCTTGCAGGATAATGACTATCTTGCACGACGTCACAATTTGGCCTAATTCAATATGAGTCGATACATATCTTATTTAATATGGTTCTAAAAATAAGAAAGTAAATTCATCGGAAGCTAAATCTAGTCAACTAAAGAATATCTAACCCATGAGGAAATTAAATTAAACCCAATATATTAGAAATTAAATCAAATTCATTATGCAAGGAGAAATAAATCATCAATTTTGTACTAATGTTACAAGCATAGAGTTTGAATAGAGTCAAATCTTGAAGTTAATGATGACATAAAAAGAAAATATCTTGTCACATAGAGACACAAATATGTCACATATATGTTACAAACATAAAGGTTGAATAGAGTTAAATCTCGAAGTTAATAATGAAATAAAAGAAAAAAATCTTCTCCTGTAGAGACACAAATATGTCACATAGAGACACAAATAGGAACTCGACACCTAACAAGGATTGAGAAAAATAATGACAATGAGGGTAAAATCTGATAGTGAAGTGAGGTCTCATGTCTTTGAGGATAATGACTTTTCTTTGTCAAAAATATTTGGCAAGGAAATTTTCTGTTTCTCATTTCATTTTAATTTTTAGTGGGCCAATTTAAATAATAATTTGTACATTATCATCAATTGAAGATATTAACTTATATATTTTTTGTTACAATTTAGCATCAACTTATTAAATGTCATTTTGTGCGATTAATATGGGCGAGATTTACCAATCCACTTATTTATTGGCATGCGAAAACATCTTGAGACAACAAAACTTCTCTTGATTCATTCTTTAGCGACTCCATCACTCTGCCATTCCTTCCTTTGACAAACAACAATCGTGGTCTTGATTCCTTTGTTTGCGAATGCTACCACCACTGCTAATGACTTCTATTTCAACTTTTGTGACCAAACACAACTGGTTTCTGCGAAAACAAAGTATGCCATTCCCTCACTTATCCACTTCCTCTTTCAAATCTTCTTCCTTTACTTTCTCCTCCTATCGCATGTTGCATGCTTGGTATGTCACAACATTAGATTATTTGGACGGGAAATTGAAACTCCATCTCAGAACAAGATTTTATACCTTGTTCAAAACTATTCAAGATAAAGTAGAATTATTTTTAACTTGTATTATAATATTTTATTTGAATTTTATGATTCATAAATTCACTAAAATAATCCATGATACAAATTGATGATTTGACACCCTTAGGTAAATAATTGTAAAGCTTGTACTATAGTTGTCATTATCTATTTATGGAGAACTTGTAAGGACCACTATGGGATTCATTGACAAATCAACTGATTTGATATTAGATTGGATTTAGTATGGAGTTGGCTTGGATTCAAGCATTTTAGGCTTAAATTTTACTAAAAATATTTGCAAAATGTGATGATGAAAAATATATAGCAAGAACTTTTGCTCTCTTCAGTACTGAAAATAGTAATGCTTCTAGATGTTCAAACTGTTATTGTGAAGCCTTTTCCTGTTCAGTAAGTAGTTTAAGTGATACAATTTGTTCCTCACCTTGTTAATGTTGAAAATTTAAATCCATCTATGTTCTAACTTTTCCATGGTTTAAATTTCATTGGGAAACATGTGGTAGCAGGGTGCATTTCATTGATTCATTTTGTAGAAAAGTTTCTTCATGTGGGCAAAACGCAGAGCATCTACGAGTGACCATGTAATTTTGTTGCATCATGAAAGTTTTATGCTTACTGCTTAGATCTCTATGTTATTTTTCATGCTTTATGTATCTGTATGTCAAGATCTTTTGTAATTTCTGCAAACATCCTGCTTTACTATACCTCTATGCTCAATCAGACCTTTGCAGGGTTTTGTTGATAGGGACAATGTGTTGATTGAATCACTCACTGTACGTGAGATGCTATATTACTCAGCACTTCTGCAACTTCCTGGTTTTTTTTCTCAAAAGAAGAACTTTGTTGAGGATGCCATTGCAGCGATGTCTTTGGGAGATTATGCTGACACAGTTATAGGTGGCCATTGTTATAAAAAAAGTCTTCCTAGTGGTGAAAGAAGGCGTGTTAGTATAGCTAGGGAGCTTGTAGTGAGGCCACATGTTTTGTTTATTGACGAACCACTTTATCATCTTGACAGGTTGCTCAGATTTCCTTTTAAAAGATCTATCATAAGAAATTAGTTGTGCATTTGTTCATTAAGTGTTTATTCTTCTCTCAGTGTATCTGCACTTCTGTTAATGGTTACATTGAAGAAACTTGCAAGCACTGGATGCACTCTTATCTTCACAATGTATCAGAGTAGCACAGAGGTTTTTGGCCTCTTTGATAGAATTTGTTTGCTGTCAAATGGAAACACACTCTTCTTTGGAGAAACATTGGCTTGTTTGCAGGTGGATGCTTTTCTAGTTTAGCTTGTGCATCCTGTGCTACTCGAAATTTGCATTACTAGCATGTTATTTTTAATTGCAGCCACAAGACTGAAACTCTCTTGCAGCACTTTTCTAATGCAGGTTTTCCTTGCCCAATCATGCAAAGTCCCTCTGATCATTTTCTACGGGCCATCAACACTGATTTTGATAGGATAATAGCAATGTGCAAAAATTTTCAGGTTCCACTTTTAACATTTGATTTTAGTAGTTAAGATAAAAGCCTGTGCATTACTACCGAATGTTCTTTAAGCATTATATAACTGCTCCTGAAACGATTCAACAGGAAGACAATAACGATATCTCATCAGTAAACATGGATACAGCTGTTGCTATCCGAACCCTTGAAGCTACTTATAAATCTTCAGCCGAAGCTGCTGCTGTGGAATCAATGATTGTCAAACTGACTGAAAAGGTACATTTCTGATTCTGAATTTGTTTTTATAGACTGTCATGTACGACTTGTTCTGTTTTCTGTTATTGCTGGACGATTTAAGCTTGTAAGAGTAGTGAAACTGAAATAGAATTATTGAATGAATAAACACAGAAGTTTAAACAATTGAATCTTTGAATGAATTATGCAGGATAAATTTTCCCATATGTCTGATTTTTATCTTGGGAGTGTGAGTGATACTGATGCAAGTATATTCTTTTATTTGTCTCATCTCATCTATTTGCTTTTTAGTATTATCTGTATTTTTTTAGTAACATTAGCTTTAACATGGAAGAATAATACATGAGAAAAAAGATTCTAATTCCTAAATGGTTTGGCTTTGTATAGTTGTTTTAAGTGATGTGTTGAAAATTAGGGTAGTTTATTTTTTTACTTAACTGAAAGGTGACCTAGCATTGACTTGTTGGGATATTAGCTAGTGTCGGATATTAGCTAAATGAAGACCTGAAGAAACAACTTTGACCTAAGATGGTTAGTGAATTCTAATATTTACGATTCAAACCATTTTATTTGATTATAACGTGGATTTTGTTTGATAAGCTGTAGCCAATTCTAAGGCATATCTAGTTATATGTGTATTGACTTTAGATAAATTAGTCATGTTTAGGGGTTTATGATAAATTTATAAATATAATTATTGTTCATGAAACACAATGCAATACAATATTTTTTCATAAACCCTACCTAATACCAAAGCCTGTTTCTAGGTTTGATTTTTTCGATGTATGTATTCCCTTAAATGGCGAGACCAATGACCTCCCACTCCCCACTATCACTTTCTCGATCCTCTATTTTTCTTTTTCTACTTGATCACTAGCTGTGAGTATAGGCATTACATGGAGTAGAGCCCCACTACAACTTGTGCATGCCTCATGGACATCTCTTCCCACATCATCCCAATTGCAAGCCATATTGCTTTGCACTTCATCATAGTAATGATGATGATGGACATCATGCCTTCTCAACATCTTCTACTTAATTGCTCCAATACCCTCACCTCCTCTCCACTAAGAGAAAAACTAACCAATGTCAAGTGGTTTAAAGTGCCTCTGGTTGTAGCCCTTTCATGACTTATTCAGGAGGAGAAACAATCAACATCAAGTGATAAGATAGTTTTTTTTTTTATTTTACCTATTAAGGAAATACAAATGAGGGAATAATTTTCTTTTCCTTTTCTTATTAACTTTTCCCTAGACATTCTCTCTCTTGTAGAAACACAACCTAAAACGGTCTTGGGGGAGAAATCACCAACTTAGGAACTATCTCTTTAATTTTCTGTTGAGGTTGAGGATAAGGTAAGTGATTTCTTTGGAATTATATCATTGGACTCATTTTTGAGGGATAAATAACTCTATGATGAAAATGTGACTACTGTTATCCTTTCTTGGGGTACTAAGAGTGGCATTACTCTTGAATCTTTCATTTCTTTTTCAAGTTGGGTTAATGTAAGGTTTTGATGGTCCCTTTCTTATCTGCGAGTCTAATTAGGTCTGGTAGGATAAAATTGAACGTTCTTTGTATTTTAAGATATATTCATTTTCCTTCCATCATGAGTGATAAAGAGATCATACAACTATTGTCTACCATACCAAGAGTAACATGAGGATGTGCTCTCATACAACCATTGTCTAACATGGGAAGAATGTCACAACATATCTCATTAGTATAAGATTCCAGTTGGATAAGAATCAAACATTTGTCACTAATTGATAATGATGCTTGACATAACCACACCTTTGAAAGAACTCACCTAAAGTTCTAGAGTAAGTTAGATCTTTGGTTGGGTTTACTTCTCAGTTGAGGGAAAATAAACGAAAAGAAAGGTAAGAAAAATTAAAGGAAGAGAAAAGAGGAAGGAAATCAATTCCTTTCGTGGGCTTTATATTCATCTTCTGTCTAAGGTAAACATGGTACTTTGTAAAGGAGTATTACAAAGTTGAAAATCTTGCTCTTTCATTGATTTAAAATTTATCCATTTGAGAACACGCAACATTAGCAAGGACATTTGTGGAAATAACAGTCATGCAAGTCCTATTGTTTGAAATTTTTTCATGTTTTATCTCATCATATTATGCAGGAATAAAAATATTGTTGCGCTTCCATGTAATATAATGGGTGGGAAGGTAGGTATCTTACTCTATAAAATCTTTATTATCTTTTTCTTCATCTGTGTCTATATAATGAATACTTATCAATATTAAAGTTAGGGTTTAAGTTGTTAGTTGATTGTAATACTTGTATAAGATTCTTACCTTTTATGAATATTAAAATAGTTTTGCAAACAACTTTGTACTAAATGTGATTTAAAACCAAAATAGGACCATTGAACCACATAGAAACTAGACGAAGTTGGCGAAGCGAAGGGATTATTATCTCACGGAGATAAAAAAACCCTCACTTATTTATGAAAAAGTGGAATATATCATTTAATCAAAACTTGAATATTATATATACACACAACACCACTTTTATAATAAAATTCTAAATAAATTAGGAAATAATTACTATAAAATCAAGAAAACACGCTACAATGGGGTAGGGGTTTATTCCCAGTGGGCGCATGCTCTCGGGGAAAAAATCCCTCCCACTCCCTAGCCACTTGACGGTTGGCTATAAGCTGACGCAGTGATTTATCTCTCTTCACATAATCTGGAGACGGGCTATGAGGGGCGCCTGGGTGAGCGTAATCACCTTTTGCTATAAAAAGAGAATACAATTGTTGATTAATTATTAAGAGAAAAACGTGATAACCCTAAATTATCAAATAATTTAACAATTTACCAAACAATAAAATCTTTCTTCAAAATTTAATTATCAAATAATTTAAAATTGTGATTCAATGCCAAAGATGGAGAAGAGCGTACAAAGCATCACTGAGGAATTGGTTGCTCCAATACCATCACCAAGTTGGGTTCAAAGGGGAATTATTCCTTTTAGAATTGCTAGGTAGTCCTCTCTATGTGTGCGTGTGTATATATATATTATGACTTTAAGGAATATTACAAGTTGTCTCTTTACCCTTAATGTATTTACACCTGAATCATTTGCCCATAACAACTAACAAAATTTTTTGTCACCCCACGAACATTGGTCAACATAGCAAAAATCTTGGCTCGACCTATTTAGTGTTTTGTAAGTAAGGTTGTCCGAAATGCCATTTTTAATTTGCCAGCACAAAATTTTTGTCACTCAAACTTTGGCTATTGGTTCTAGACTACCTAAAACTTTCAACTTTAGACCATAAGAATAAGTTCTGCAGGTGGCACTCCCAACCTATAAGTTAAATCCTATCGTTACAAGTGTTATATCTAAGACAAACTAAAAAAGTCTTCAAACACTGACTCATTGGGTCCATCTCAAGCCCGGTGCCATTCTTCAAGGTAGATGCTCTACGTAGCTTCACACTCGTTCCATTAAGTGCATCATCAATCTTACTCCATCTCAACATTAAAATTCTCTTTGACAAAGGGTAATAAATTTATCTTACGCATTCTTGACAAACATGTCAAAACCAAAAATTATGCTATCAAATTTGAAAATATCATGATCAAACATGACCACAAGCAAGGAGCCAATTTTCCAATATTTCTTTTCAAATCCCTCTATAATTCCTTCCCTCCATGTTTCTTCCCTTGTAAGCAAGACTGTTTGTCTGTCAGTTTCATTGCTTGAATTACGTCTAAAATTCTTTGAAGGTAAAAATGCACAATAGGACAATTTCAACAACAACCATTCTGATACCTTGACATGTTTTTAAATTACAAGTTTCTATCTCTCTTAAGAAGACTTTTAAAATTTCAAGTTTAAGCAGGCTTCAGGAAAATAGAAGTCTTTTGAGAGTACAGTACCAACATGCATGTGTGGTATTTTCTCGGTATAATAAAATGCCATGTTAGTCTTACAGGAGCTGATACTTGAAATATAGTTTTATGAGTAAGGACTACAAAAGATTTGATTAAAGCAACATTTATACAAGAGCATTTTCCTTAATATGTTCTATTAGAGATATTGTTTTTAAATCATGTGGAACTTATTATGCAGGAAGGTCCTTATCTTAAGAGTAAGGGTAAGGCTGGCAATGCCACTCGTGTTGCAGTGCTAACATGGAGGTCCTTGGTGATTATGTCAAGGGAATGGAAGTATTTTTGGATCCGACTTTTTTTATATTTGCTTCTCACAGTCTCCATTGGCACCATATTCTCCAACACTGGTCATTCTTTGTCATCTGTAACAGTAAGCTAATTTAACACTTCTAATTGCTTGGACTCATTAAATAGGATTTTGCATATTATTACTATCCACTAAAGCTTACATGTATGATACACTAATTTAGTCTCATATTTATACTTGCGAACTAATAAAGATGATTTAGAAGCTCAACTGAGTGAACTATTATTACCATGGGTTTTCACCTTTTTTAGCCAAGGATCAGGTCTAACAAAGTTAAGGTTAGTGCTGTTAGTTGGGTGTGATGTTATAATTAATTGGCAATAGAGAGGGTTTGGTTTGGAAAAGGTTGTTACCATGACTATAAGATGCACTTAGGACCTCAAATCTTAAGTGGCAAATATTATAAAAATCCTAGTGTCTGAAACAGAATTGTTGACTAATTAAATGAAGATATAAATTTCGACGAGTGTGGTACTATTAATTTAGGAATAAATATTTTGGGTTAGTGATTTGATTTAATAAAGTCATCTGAGTCAATTGTTTGATGTGGAGGGATCATGAGTGTATCCTTACTGGTTAATATAAATTCAGTTATTAGATTATCCTCCTTGTTTCTCTCTCATATTTATTTATTTACTTTAAATGTTTAATTCTATCGTCCTGTCTTCTGAGGAGTAGCTTAAAAAATTTCTGTAAATTTTTTCTGAAGTTTGACCAAGATTGCTTTTGCCTCGTATTAATTCAATGACAGTAAACTAACTGCAATTACCTTACACGTAATCACCAAACAGTGTAACTTATATAACCAAAGAGGCTTTTTCCAGGCTGTTGTCTAAAGCACGATATGGATTTCTATCCTAATACCCTTGACTTTGAAGAACAATGTGATAAATTTTAGCTCCAGATGATTCATGTGGAATGATTTCAATGATTTTAAAATCAATTTCACAAGATATCACCATTGATTTTCTCATATGTAATCATATAGTTGCAATTGTGATATCATTCTATTAAATACCTCTTGAAGCAGTCTTATCATGATTTATTTAATTATAGGTAAGAGTTTCTGCTGTCTTTGTCTTTGTATCGTTTATCCTATTACTCAGTATTGCTGGATTGCCTTCCCACATAAAAGAAATTAAGGTATGTTGGCAAATTTTGATGATTATGTCATATTATTGTCCCTTTTTCCTGAGTTGATCGCCTATCTGAACATATGTTGGCAAGTTTGGCCTTCAAGCTATTTCTTAAATTGTAGTACCACTCATGAGAAACTTCCTGTGGAATTTGATATCTTATTTAGAGTAATGATGGGACATCTATGTTTTAATATGTGAACATAGTTGCTAATATTTCATGTTTTTATTTCAACTTTGCGAAAATATTTTTTATCCTGAAGTTGTATGATTAACCTATTGTATCCCTGAGACATGTCAACTTTTTTTTTTCTTTCTCTTTTAATATAAGCTGTCCCTTTGGATCCCAAAAATTTCAGCAAACCTCTCCCTATATTTTATACATAAACCTTCCTCTATAATTTTTATGCAAAACAACAATTTACATCAGACACCACCTTTACTCATGAATTCAAATAACCATTTAAACATAACCATATCATCAGTTGATCACATCACAACTTCAACAACTACACAAGGAAAACCATCATACATCACATCTGACAAGATAATTAAACTCTACACATTAAATTGAAAAAAAACACACCAATTCACCATATTGGAAAAAGCACTACCAATGAAAATAAAACATCACCCATCTTAAGAAAACAATAGTTTATTTAATGAATTTGCAATCGTCATGTAATAAAAAAACACAGAACAACTGCCATCAAAGATAAAAGTAAAAACACATCGTGATATGTGATGCAACAGTAAAATTAGATTGAAACAAAATTGATGAAACAAGTGATAACTATCTCACGCCAAGAAGAAAAAAGAAGCTTACACAAATTAATCAAATTGGAGTTTTATTGAGATGATTAATACATTGAGACAACACTATTTTTATTGATTAAATAGTATAAATTAAGAAAGAAATATCACTAATTAAAAAATGAAATTTAAATGTGTTGTAACCAAATAAAAAAAACTCTTACTGGTTCCAAAATTAGAATAATTATTTAAAGTTCAAATTTATTCCTTTTTTCATCAGTCTCCTTTACTGAAGAGAATTCAACTCCAAGCTAGTTAATTTCTTTTCTTGTCATTTTCAAGCTAAGGGAACAATTGCTTCATTAACTCTATTCAACAATATTTCGTCGTTCTCTCTCTTATTTGGACATCTTTGAATGAGAAAGTAAGTTGTGTACTTTATTGCTCATAATTTTTTACTTCATTTTTTTCTTTTTTATTCGCCTCTTCCAATGAATAAAAAATGTCTCACTTTATCATAAGGCAAGAATGATGTACACGGCTGTATTATGAGGATGAATCCTTAGAAACATAACCTGTGACAATCAATATACAAAGAGGGATACTTGAATTTCTCCTAGCAAATTAATAAATCCGCCAATTTAAATATTGAATTAGTGTTTAAATAAGTCACTAAGTTAAATACACAATATTTATAATTAAATTTCTCATAAAATGACAAATAATTGGATATGAAAGCTTCTAAAGTAGATGATATGAGAAAATTTGAATTTGTGAATGCAAGATAATAATTCACCATGTCACTTAACAATGACATACCAATGAATAGTTATTTTAGAAGTATATTAAAATAATTAAGGAAATTAGGCATATTAGAGACTCAGATTTAATCATGGTGTCCATTCCACGTATAGGAGACTATTGGAGTCTTAAGATAAGCTTTCTTTTTATGAATTTTTCAGACATTTATGAAAATACTTTCCAAACAAACAAATATCAATATGCTACCAACATTTTCTTGCTAGGATTGTCTCCTTTTTTTCTATTTTTTTTAAAGAAAAGACCTTGTTCACTGGGAAACAATTAGCAGTTGGTCTTAATGCATTTCAATCCTTTTTGTTGCTGACTGTATATTTATGTATGTAGGTATGTATACTTATTGTAAATTTAAGAGCCCAAAGTAAAAGGCATCCTATATTCCAAATAGGTAGTTATTGATTATTCTTATTGCTTCCTGAATAGTCAAACTCATAGATCCTGCATCACTGTAGAAAATTCTTCTTCAACTCTTATTATTTAGTGAATATGCATCTACAGTTGTGCTTTGGTTTGATTTCAGGTGTAACTTGACAAATAAGCTGAACCAGCAACATACTTTTACTTCTAACTCTGCAAGTGACCCTCTGAGAAATCTGACCTATTATATATTTACATTTTGCAGATATTCTCCCATGAGGAATCAAATGAACATACTGGGGCAGTTGTTTTCCTACTTAGCCACTTGCTATCCGGCATTCCTTTTCTGTTCCTCCTTTCTATTTCAACATCCCTTCCGTTCTATTTTTTTGTTGGGATGAGAAATGAGTTCAGCTTATTGATGTACTTTGTTCTGAATGTTTTCACGTGCCTATTAGCAAACGAGGCGCTTATGATGGTTGTTGCCTTGATCTGGCTTGAAAATTACAATTCCATTTTGACCCTGATTTTCATCCATGTAAGTGATAGTACATACTGCATATTTTACGACTGAACTTTCTGGTATTTTCTACTACTGTCATTGAAGTGCATTCATAGTTTCCGGCTGCTACTATGGATCGACAAATCTGACACCATGAATGGGGTGGTTAATCTGACAGTTTGTTTTTCTAGGTAATGATGATGCTTGTGGCAGGATATTTGAAGATAGCAGATGCACTGCCAAGACCTATGTGGAAGTACCCTCTCTCCTATGTCACCTTCCACACTTACGCGATCGAGGTTTTTTATCACTCCCTACTCAAATTGTCCAACACCGGCTCCAGCTCTTCTGGAAAATTTAACTAGTTATCGAATAACATGCAGGGTCTCCTTGAGAATGAATACATTGGAACTTCTTTCGCTGTAGGACAGGTCAGGGCTATTTCCGGCGTACAAGCAGTTCATGCTTCTTACAACATTTCTTCTTCCGCGAGTGCAAAGTGGTGGAACTTGTTGGCACTGTTTTCAATGGCGGTCGGATATCGTGTGTTCTTGTTTGTTTTACTTCAATTTCACGTGAGGAAAAACGTCCTCAGTTGTAATCTATGCTGGCTTAAAATGAATACTACAATGTCAAGGTGAATTTTAGTTTAGGTGTCTGTCTGTTTTATTCCAGATAACCGGATGAACCGAGATCGAAATTTATACTTATTCACTTTCTGTATGGTCCAAAAGTGGTAATCATTTGGAGGAAATTGATCAAATGACATCGTTTATGTATGCATATGTATTATAAACAGATCCAAGGGTAGTGCAGAAGAAGAGTTGTTTCAGAATGGTCTGGGTGTCGTCTTAGATGCCTTGAGAACTGCCCGAATCTTCTGGTCTACCATTGATGCTTAGCTGATGGGAATATCGCTTGTTTCAAATCATACAAAATTTTCTTAAGCTTAAACACGTATAGTTTATATATTTTAGATTCTCAAAATCAGGCAGTTGCTATAGAAACACTTCTTTCTTAATAAACCCATTTAAGAATATCGACTTAACATCTATTTGAATCTTTTATAATCAACATACATTACAAGCATCCAGATAGATTCTAGAGGAGTTATAAGTCTCTTCGTAATCTAATCTTTCAACATAGTTGAAATCTCGTGCTACTAGTCTATCCTTTTCTAACCATGATTCTCTTATCTAATTTGTTCTTAAAGATCTAACGTGTATCAATAATGATACTTTCTTGGGGTTGTAGACCTAAGTCCGAAACTTCTCCTATCAAATTGAACCAATTTATCTTGCATATCTAACACCCCATTCGAGTCGAACAATGCTTCATCTATGATAGTGGACTTAGTTTGGGATACCAATGCAAATTGATTTCCTAAGTTCCTAAAATATGATCCCGTCCTTACCCCATGAAAAATATATTTCACGACTTGTTCCCTGGGTGATTAGTGTTAATTCTATAAGAGCTAGAAGGTTGAGGTGTGATTTCCACACAATGCCCTCTACATTCTTTCGTGTTGGGGATCGTATGACAAAGCTAGAGGGGGTGAATAATGATTTAAACATGCAAATACAATTTTATCTACTCTTGCTTCAAATTAGCAAGCGTACAGGGTTGGTGGGGATTTTTCTACTGCCATTTTGGAGTTCTTCAAGAATGATAAGCTGCTCAGATGATGGAATCACACCTTGATATCACTTGTCCCAAAGTTCACACATGCAAGCAAAGCGTCAGATTATCAACAGACCTTTTGTTATACGGTTTTCTATAAGGTTATCTCTAAACTTGGCAAACCGACTATTCGACACATTGGACCACATCCTACATCAGTCACAAGCAACATTTGTGCGGGGCTGACTCATCATAGATAATATCCATTTGGCCCTGGAGCTCTTTTAAAGATACAACATGAAATCATCTCTCCTAGATGCATTATGAAGATTGACCTTCAGAAGACATTACATTTCTTACATGAGGCTCTTATTGGATTGAATTTTCCTGAGCAATTTATAGCATAGATTATGGAATGTATGACAACTACTTCATTCTTGTTAGCCATCAATGGTGGAACCTTTGGGCTTTTCAGAGGGGCCAGAGGACTACAACAGGAGGACTCACTATCTACTTATTTGATATATCTGTTGAAATCTTTGGGAGGAAGATACAGTAGTGTACAATCAAAGCGAGCCTTAGGTTTCACCCACGGTGTGCCCACCTCAGATTGACTCACTTGGCATAAGTGGATGATCTATTTCTTTTCAGTAGGGGTGATGCAGCGTCAGTCGACACACTGTCCACCTGCTTACAAACGTTTGGAGCAACAATAGGACTTAATGTTAATAGATTGAAGTCATGTATTTACCTGGTTGGAGTTGATGAGACGACACACAGGCGACTGCTTTCCATCACGGGTTTTCCAGAGGGTTCCATGCCTTTTAGATATCTCAGGATTCCACTGGCTGTTGAGCGCCTTCGAATCTTAGATTATAGCCCCTTGCTTGATTCTTTGATCCGACGGATGAATGCTTGGCTGCAGAAGACACTATCATATGCTGGCAAGACGCAACTTATTACCTTAGTGCTTCAGAGAGTGGAGTGATTCTGGTTATCTATTCTGCCAATACCCTTCGGTATCATTAATCACATTTACAACATTCGCAGGTCATTCATGTGGACTTTTAAACACCCACTAGTGTCATGAGCAGATATGTGCAAATCCAAAGATGAAAGTGGCTTGGGGTTTCGAGACTTACGTGACACATTCTTTATGTGTATGATTGGATCTTAAACTCATTTACTAAATATCCACAATACAATTTATAGCATGAGAGAACTTGTGATTGGATCACAACTAGTGAGTATCTCTACATGTGTAATTATGAACGTATAGAAACATCCCTAGTCAATGAATTGATGGATTCAGATATCATCAATTTTGTGAGACTAACACGTGTTATACTATTTGATTTATCCAAGCAGTCGCTCCTCATTGGCTAGAGACATTGGGATGTCGAGAGTTAACCGTGGATGCTAGTTAAAAGTAACTAGTTCATTGGAGTGACCTGCCAAGAGACTTCATATGATTCTCTACATATATGGATATGTCAATGAAGATCTCATTACAGCTTAAGTGTAAGTTTCCTTCGACTTGAGGTATTCAAGTTATTTTGGTCATGAAGACTTATACTTTGACGTCTTAAACAAGCATCTCCTTGGAGGTGTGTACCCGAGGTGATTGGATATAAGTTTAAAGTGATCAAACGTGTTTGAATATCCCAGAGAGGATTCACCGCTCCTTGCATAAAAAGAAATATACCCTATGGTCACTTGTCAGGATTATTACTCATAAGTCTTTGGTTAAAGAAAAACACGTTAAGAGAATGGTCTTCTTGGACAATGTGTTTGAGTAATTTAAATCTGTAGGACAGAGAACTACTACTTGGGCTAGGTGTTACATAGTCAGCCTAGTGGGGACTGACACATAGATTATGTCCTGAACCAACTGGGTATAAGACGAGTGAAAGAAACGAGACACGACTCATTGTAGTTGCTGAAAAGTTCAGAAGTGATTCTGAAATCAATCGTTGACTTTCTAATCAATTGAGAATCATGATGTGATAGGTGTTATTCGTGATCTATTCGTAATTAATTATTAATTATGAATGACCAATATAATTGGGAACCTATAAGGTCACACGTACTACGAGTTTATCCAAAAGACTTAAAATGAGTTTGAGAATTAAATTCTCATATCAAGAGAGATATAGTTTGGTTAGACCAGACAAATGACAAATATGAAAAATTATTTGTCGGAATGAAAGCGCAGATGAGCCATGTCTTTTGAAGATGTGACGTACCCTCTTTGGTTTGATAATAAACTAAATTGATTTGGTTTGGTTTGGTTATTGAACCAAGTGGTTTGATTTTGAACCAAACTAAGAACTTAATGGATTGTGTTTTGGTTAAGACTTATCGGATTGGGCTTTGGTTTAGGAGATGACTTGCTTCTCAAGTCATTGAGAAGAGGTTATAAATACTCTCATATAGGGAGAGAATTTATAAGGTTTTTGGATGAGATCTAATTGTTAGGTTTTCCAAAAAATTCCTCCTTTTCTCTCCTCCTCCTCTTTCCTTGCCACCGGCCACAAGGAGAGCTTTTTTCCTTGTGTGGTCGCACAACACCGCCGGACACCACCTCCTCTCTGGCTAGTAGCTCCTTGTCTTCCAGAAGATCGCCAGAGTAGTGATCTCCAACCAAGAGGAGCCCCACATGGACAAAGAAGGCCGACAGACAACAAGCTGTCCACCACTAGTTTGCCCTCTTCCAGCTTCCTCCGACCTCCGTTCCAATGAGAAAACATTCCTACCGAAACCATGAAGCCTTGAGGTTATTCATACCTCTTTGGTAGAGAATTATGGACACTGAACAGTGAATAAAAGGGTGCAAACAGCCCCCTTCTCCGGCCGAACAACAACCCTTGGTTTTGGTTGTTCTCTTTGTTTGGTGTTGTATAGTTGCGTACACTGTCAGACACCAAACTTTGCCTTCGCATGCAAGGCTAGTACCTTTCGCGAAGATGGAACTCGTGACTTCCGAAGTCATCTTGAGGAGTTCTCATCGTGGATATGAATAGAGGTACGACTCAGTAGCGTTGCTTGGTTAATGCCCTTTCCACTTCACGTTATCCGTCAAGTATAACTAGAGTATATTTAATTTCATAAAATTTTATTATGTGATCATGTTTGAATGAGTTATATCCTTGTATTCATGTGATACGTGTGATGTAATAATTAGATTTTATTATTACCATTTATGTCTTCCGTTGTGCATGTTTACGAAACATGTTTTAGTAGCCACCGCATCGGGCTACCCAACAACTAGTTCATTGGATGTGACCTCCTATGAAACTTCATGTGATTTTATACATGTCTATAAAGATCTCATTGTAACTCGAGTGCAAGTTTCCTTCGACTTAAGGTATTCAAGTTATCATGGTCATGAAGACTTATGCTTTGACATTAAGCAACATCTAATTGGAGGCGTGACCCTAGGATGATTGAGTATAAGTCAAGATACCCAAAGGTGTTTGAATAACCCATAGAGTATTCATCACTCCTTTGAAAAGGGGACATATACCTTATGACCTTTTGTCAGGATTATTACTTATAAGTCTTTGGCCAAAGCAAAATACGTCAAGAGGATGGTTTTCTTGGACAATGTGTTTTAGTAATTTAAATTTGCAGGACAAGGAACTACTACTTGGGTTAGGTATAATGTAGTCATCCTAGTGGAGACTAACACTTATACCATGTCCTAAACCAAGTGGGTATAAGATGAGTGAAAGGAATAGATGAATGAATAACTATAGTTGCTGAAGGGTTCAGAAGTGGTTCTAGAATCAACTATGATTTTCGGACAATTGGGGATCATGATGTACTACTAGGTGTCACTCATGATCTATTCGTAATTAATGATTAATTATTAATGACCAACATAACTAGGAAATTATAAGGTTACACATACTACGAGTTTATCCGAAAGACATAAAATGAGTTTGAA
>JBBUKS010000073.1:11403927-11425931 GCA_038050645.1 Hedychium gardnerianum | reverse complement strand
TTATTTATATGATATTTTTAATCAATATTATGTAAAATATGGAATACAAACTAATATTTCTGAAACACAGCAAACTATTAGTAGTAGTAATTTAAAACTTACAAAAGCACAACTTTTATTAAAAGAATGGACGAAATGTCCACGAGGATCCTCAAGTTCCACATAGGAACTTGAGAATTATTTTACGACTTTTTTTATTTTAATGAAGCAGATAGTGACAATTTCGACATCCTAAAGTGGTGGTCATAGAAGGCACAAAGCTTTCCCGTCCTTTCCGTGATTGCCATAAAAATTTTAGCTTGTCCAGTGTCAACTGTTGTTGTGGAGCAGAGTTCAGTGTCGGTGGCAACATATTAGATGAACGACGATCCACTTTATCTCCCAACTCATTGGAAGCCCAAGCATTACTCGACGATTGGACTAGAGCCGAGAAAAGAATCCAAGGAATGCAACTTTCAGACAATGAAGTCGAAGATTTTGATATTAAAGGAACAAATACAATGGGAACGAGAAATGGAAGTGAGTAACAATGTAACTTTTTAATGTAAAAGGGTAAAAATATAAAAGAACTATGGGGGCTTTGATTCCCCTATATCATAAGGGGATACGTAGGCAACTTAAATAAGTGCAAGCCCTTTACTTAAATAAATTTTAAATTCTTTTAATGTAATAATCTTGAACCGTGGTGAATCGTCAACCGAACCGTGAATCGGCGGTTCCGAACCGTGAACCATAACCGTCTTGGTCAGTTAAGGTTAAGGGTCGACCCCCCAAGAACCGTCGAACCGGCGGTTCCGAACCGTCGAACCGTCGGTTCCGAACCGTGGTCAGGTCTACGTAGGTCCTTCTGAAATCATGTGGATCATCCCGCGGGCATCCATCTTGCCTTTTCCTTTATCTTTCTCCTTCTCCTAAACCGCCTTTAGCTGGGGTTGGGATAATGCCGAGGATTTCCTTCACGGTGAAGGGGATCACCGGGTTGAAAGACGATTTGGAGCGGCCTCCCGATCCTGATAGCGAAGGTGTTGATAGGGTGTGATTTAGAGTCGACCTCGGGTGGCCCTTCACTAATCCACTATCCGTCGTAGTTCCTCGGTATACTGTTGATAATCTCGAGTCAAATGAGTATCCGACTCATGGAAGACACAATAATATTTCGGCTCTGGTGCCTCTCGACCTGACTCAGAAAACGAGTCAGGAGCAATTTTCACCGTCTGCACAACCTTAACCTCCTTATATTTGGGATATACTCTACTTAGCAAGGGGAGGGGAGGAACCCGATGATCCGACTAGGTGGAAGCAACAGCTGGAGCTGGACTTTTCTTTCTTTTAGCAGACTGGACTTCTTCAACCTGAATATATTTGAGCGCTCGAGCCTGTAATCCATCGAAATTGACAAGAGGTTTCTTTACCAGAGATCTAAATAATTCTCTGTCTGTCAAGACTTAGGAGAAGACGTTGACTTGCAGCTCCGGGGTAATCGAGGGAGCATCTATGACCACCCGATTGAGCCGTTGTAGATAATCCTTCAACGATTCTTTGGATTTCTATTTGAGGGTAAACATGTCATGCAAAGTCTTCTGATATCGCCGACTGGCGGCGAAGTGTTGTATGAACACTGTATTGAAATCCTTGAAAGTATGAATGGAGGAAGAGGGGAGTTGATTGAACCATCTTTGTATCAGACCTGAGAGTGTCGTCAAGAAGACCCAACACTTGATGTCATCCATGTATTGGTGCAACAAGGAGACATTCTCGAACTTGTATATGTGATCCTCTGGATCAGTTGCTCCATTATACTTCCCAATCTGCAACGCTCGAAAATGTCAGGGCAATTCGTCCCATAGAATATTCCTAGCGAAAGAAGGGCTGGAAGGTGCTTTTACTCCACCCAGCAGGGTGCTATCCCTTTTAGGAGGTTCTAGACATGGGATCTTCCCGGACGATTCCGAGAATAATTCTTGCGCTATAGAGAGGCCTACTTGGGTGGGAACCACCCCGCGGGGTGTTTCCCAAGGCCAATTTGTCTCAAAACTAGGTACTGGTGGTACTTTCATCAATCCAGACAGAACCCCTCCCAATGTAGGCGCAGGAGGTGTGGGTAGTCGTAGTTGTCCTTGTAATACTGTCTGTACTGTTGCGACAATCAATTTGTTGAAGTCTTCCGTCGCCATGGCGATGACATTGGGTGGGTCAGTGCCACTTATCTTTATCGTCCTAGTTCAGGTCTTAACTCAGTTTTCCTACAGACGACGTCAATTTGATCCTGCCTAGGAATGTCGGTGAATGATTCCTTGGTGATTTGGCATGGATGTTGACTTTGTTGTCGATCGCCACGCAGCAGGAAGAGCTTTAGGGGATGCTTGCGTATGTTCACCTGAGAGGGGCTAGGGAAAAGACAGTTAGAATGACGGCCAAGGGGTTCCCCGGCGTAGTCACTCCGACGCCAAGTCAGTTAAGGTGAAAGGGGGAAGAAGAACAGTAGTTAGGATTTTTCTATGTGTATGTGTGTACATACCTCTTTTATGCGGGAGCAGGTGACCTTTTTATAGTTATGTGGACATGGGGGTCCACGTCCTCCCCCTCCCCCACATCTCCCATGACGTTATCCCCTTTATTAGCTATTTACTCGAAGTAAAAGACTATGTTCTCCATATTCTCCATGGGATAATGCTCACGCTCTCCCATGTTCTCTGTGTTCGTTTAAGAGTAACGACTATTGATCCTGGGAGATGCGGAAGGTACTACGAGATCTGTTGAAAGCCGGGAGTCTCAGAAGTTGGGGCTATTGGTAGTCAGGTGTCTCAGGGGACGGGAGTTGTTGTAGCCGAGAGTCTCAGGATACGAGGGTTACTGGTAGCCGAGAGTCTCAGGAGCTGAAGCTATTGGTAGTCAAGTATCTTAGGAGCCAGAGGCTACTGGTAGTCGGGAATCTTAGGAGTCGGAGCTACTAGTAGCCGGGTGTCCCAGGAGTTGGAGGCCACTGGTAGCTGGGAGTCTCAAGAGCCGAGGCTACTAGTAGTCAGGTGTCTCAGGAGCCCGGGACTGTTGGAAGCCGGGAGTCTCAAGAGTCAGGAGTCGTTGGAAGCCGGGAGTCTCAGGAGCCAGGGCCCATTGGAAGCCGAGAATCTCAGGAGCCGGGGCTACTGGTAGCCGAGAGTCTCAGGAGCCAGGGGTCGTTGGAAGCCAAGAGTCTCAGCAGCCATGGGTCGTTGGAAGCCGAGAGTCTCAAGAGCCGGGGCTACTAGTAGTCGAGTATCTTAGGAGTTAAGGGTTGTTGGAAGCCCAGAGTCTCAAGAGCCAAAGATCATGGGAAGCCGGGAGTTTGAGAAGGCAAGATTATTAATAGCTTAGTACTACTTCTATTTTTATATTAATTTTTTCATCAATATTATTATTATCTGTTTACTATCTGTATTATTTATTATTATTTTAGTTTTATTAGTTGGTCTCAATTTTAAAATTCAAATTTCGATTAAATTGAATCGATATTTTGTTGTACTTAAATCGATGTTTAAAAGAAATTCCCTAATACTAATAGATAGCGGAACAATATATTTAACAGTCTAATTTTATATTAAACTAAATTGCACTTTCTACGCACAAATATTACAGCAATATCTTTTATTCGAATTGACAGAATTTTAATTTTTAATTTTTTGCTTGTAATATCGATGTCTGCACAATTGTGGCAAAAGGCGAAACGCTCGTCCCAGCGTTCCCGCCAGTCCGTCCCAGGACCAATACGGAGGAGATAAATCACGGAGACTAGTCTAACCAGCCCAAACAGTGACTAATGCATAAGAGGGGCAATATCGATGTCTGCACAAACCATAATTAGAGGTTGCTCTATCTGTTGATTAAAATTCAAAATGCTTATTGGTTTCGAAAAAAAACGATCAATATAATCCAACTTCGTCCGACTAATATACACTAATTTATGCCTACTCAAAAATCAATTTTCAAAATATTAATTCTCATTTGAAATTCAGATAAAAGAGTGTTTGAAAAAAAGACAAGAAGAAAAACCATAAAAATCTTAATATATAGACCTAAATTTTTAATTTATAAAAAAAATCTTAACAAAAAAAAAACTCTCATCCTAAAATTTTCTAAAATTTTTAAACAAACTCTAAATTCAAAAACTATAAAAATTAAAAATTACCAAAAATATTTAAAAATTTAAAAATACCTTAAATATCAAAAAAATAAAAATAATAATAATAATCTTTGATAACACAACGATAAAGTCATGTGATTTGAAAGTCAGTCACAATATTGATCATTTGGATGGCCTCCATTAGCGCTTCCCGATTTATCCTGGTGGCCGATGAAAAACTTCCGTGAGGCCAAATCAGTCACCTCAGGTCCGACGTTACCCGATCTGATTAATCATTGAAAGTCAGTCACAAAAATAATCTCTTATAATAAAAAATAAAACTACATATAATAAATCAACGTGATCAAATCCTTTTCGGGATCCCATATTGATCGAATATTTGTGCACTGACTGCCCTTTCTGAGTATTTTACCACTACATATTAGTAGAGAGCAAACCGGTCTGGATTTTGAAGGAACAAGATGGCATTCCAAGTCTTTTAATGAAATAACTAACCCCTTTCTTTTTGGGGGGTTACTTTGTCAACTATAAATTGGCAGCAGCCACTTTAAACCTGAGAAACAAATAAATTTCAAGAAAAAGCAAAGAAAGGACAGGAACAATCTCTTTTTCTTTGATAATTTAGTGATTTCTACAATATCCTCCCAAGCAGACTACAAGAGAAATCTACTGCTTTCCTGAATCAAAGAAACACAGTCAAAAAGGATCTTGGAGGAAAACAAAGAATGGAATGACAGTGATTGAAGAAGGATCATCACACGGCAGCTACGAGAGCAAGTTGGATGCACTCTCAGGGCTGGTTCGAGTTTGGTCTTGCGCAAGGTGATGCTTCGTCATTTGGACATCACGTGTGAAGCGCGACTTAGCATATGGAGCTTCCCTGGCTACAAGAGAATGAGAGAGATGTTTCAAGTTATAGCAACTTTACGAAAGGTAACTAGAGCAGCAATCTTTTAGACACTCACAAGCAGCAATCTTTTGCGCGCGAAGGATGTTCGCCCTTCTTTTCCACCAGATAAGAACGCAAAGGAGGGCTAGCAGCAGCCCAAACAAAGCCCCGAAAGCAATTCCAAGTTTAGCAGCGAGGGAAAGATGAGGGCCGCAGGCTCGTAACCCAGGAATCCCACATAAACCTGCATTGCCAGTGAAACTGTAGATTCCATGGTAAGCATCCAATATCGAAAACTGCAGAGTATATCAATTACCACACAAACATATCGACAACTATATATTTCTTCAAAAACTATAAAGAGCCATGTGATAGGGAAATAGCATAAAACAGAGGAACGAAAAAGGTAGTTCATGCAATGAGACATTTCAATCTTTATTAGTCTAAAGACAGACTTCGAAGTCATAATTCGTACCCATCGTGGAATTGATTACACACCTTGATTCTTGAGTATTTATGCAATTAGAAATTAAATAATGGCATTAGATACTTCATCAGATCTTTGTTCTTTTCCAAATGTATTTGTATAACATTTTACCGAGGAGGATTTATTTGATGACATAATTCACTATGCCACTACCACCATACCAAGTAATACTATGCTAACTTCTGCACGACCTCTTGTATTCTGGCCTCACTAACTACCAAAGTATTTTTGAGGCATAACCTGATAGTAGTGACTATTCGTGTCTCCATCATCTTCCAATCGATATCGATCCTATCTGATGGCATACTATTTTCTTTGCTGATTAGAGTATTATGGAGACTGTTGTGTCTACTAAAGTCTTAATATTCACAAAAAGAAATTGTCTGCTGTGCTAGTCAGTTCACCAAATATGAAGCATTGCTACTTGAGCTCTTCGACTATTTGCTAGAGTTGAGGCCAACATCCAGTTATGATACAAAAGACATCAGTAGTCCACACCTTAAATCATGTAGATCAAAACCAATGAGCTTAAATTATGGAATCACCTCTATCGTAAAACTACCTGACAAAAATCATTTCTTGCCTTGTTCAACTGATAAGCTCCTCCAACATACCAAGATGATAAATAGCAATGCGCAAGAAAAAGAACAAAAATGATAATTTGATTTTACACATGCTTATTCCACAAGAGAAGACAAGTTTGTATAACGTGCAAGAAGAATTTCAGAAAAATGTGGACAGATAAATAGCTACAATATTGTGTGGAAAATATCTGTCTCCTTAGGGTCTTCCCTTAACAGCAACAGTAAAAACACAAAAAAAATCACACCTCAAATATTCACTCACATCAAAAGTTGTTCAAGAAAAAAAAAAGGATCTTTCTACAAGTTTACAATCTAACAAACTTTTCACACACCGTAAGGCGTCATCATGACTTCTTGTTTACAAAGGTTAAAATTAACTCTCTCCAATAGTTGTCACCTTATTGAAGACAGAAAACAACCCCAGAATAGGGTTCTGTCATGGATATGGATAGGTCATGCCCGCAACTCCTTTGCCATGCACAAGCATGGGAATGAGCCAAATCCAACAGGTGTTGATTTAAGGCCACTAGATTCCAATCGAGTTCAATATGTCCACCCACAAATTGCTAGAAGGATAGTTCAATATAAATATATAAATTTTTGTAATTGTTAACAAGTCACTCAAAAAAAAAAATGTGGAACCGCTACATTAGCGGCCCGCATGACTGTCCACGCTTTTGGGAGGGCAGTAAATCAGGAACCCAAATTGGGAAGTGCATGGGCGGGGGTCACCCCCTTTGGGAATCGAACCCCAAACCTCTACAGCCCTTCTAGGACAAGTGAATCAAATTAAGCATAGTATGGCCGGTCTTACGTGGCCAAATAGGGGTGTCCTAGGTCTGCTTATATTAAGAGGGTGCCCTCTGTATCATTTAGGGATGGAATGGGCTCCATCCCACATGAATAAAAAGGGGATTACCTAGCAATTCCATACTGAAAATGTAGGTATTTTGCTGCAACCTATTAAAGCCAATATGCAGCAAAATATGTAAAACATTTTAGACAAATTGTTTCTGAAGAATCACCTTACAGCATAATAATAACTATAAAACATCATAGATAGATAAACATTAGGAACTAATTTTCTCAAATGGAGTTATTACTTGAAGCTAGCCCTGTGAAGTGGCCGTCCTCCAAGATTTGCTGGAACTCTTCCAGATAAATGGTTTCCATTGAGATTCCTAGAAGAAAAATACAAATTTCATATTTAATACATTGGTGATGAACCAACAAATTGAACTATTCTTATATTTTTTACAGTATTTGTAAAGCCATCAGCCGGCCAAGGGTCTCAGGAATAGATGCATTGAGTTGGTTGTATGAAAGATCCCTGCAGACAATATTCACATAAATTGATGATCAATGAATTTGTTAACCAAGTCAAAGACTAAGTAAGACAGGCTGATATCCTGATTACGTTTAAAAAATGTCTTTGTTTCAAAGATAAACCATTTAGCAATCATTATAAGAAACAAGAAACATTTATCTCAAACAACTGTGCAACCTTCCTATATAGGAGGTATTGCTCTTAATTGTGGGCAAGGTTCTGCGGCAAGAGCATAAACTACAGGAATTTCAAGAAAGAAACTGATAAAATGAGGTACTAAAATCATCTCAACAGTTCACAAGGTTTGGTAAGCATAGCATAGATGTAGCAAGACAATACTGCATGCGGTTGCATTAATGAATATATGGAATCAATTAAAAGGATCAAACCTTGCTCTTAAAAAGAAAAGGGCCAACAAATGTTGATGAAATTCGGCTAAATTTTGTACTAACATTTTCACACAATTAATTTTGCAAATATTTACAATCTATACCTAACATTTTAGGGAAAAAAAAGTTTATGTTGCATGACCGAAGGAAAACAGGTATCTATCAATGTGATTTACATATTCAATTGAGATAAACCAGCATTACTAGTTTGTGTGTGTGTGTGTGTGTGTGTGTGTGTTTAGGTGAGGGAAGGTCCTACTTCCATGTAAATGGTTAGCTATATTGGGAGCATTAGATAGCTCTTGGGCCTTAATATGATGCTTGAATTTGGTTGTCATGAGCATTAATATGTGTGTGGAATGTGGTTCTCTTAAGTTTTAACAAGTTGCAATGTTAGGGAATTAGTGTTCTTTGTGCAATCGTGCCACTTGTGATCGGGATAGATCATGGGTTTAATGTTTGGGTAAAGAGTTTAAGTTAGGATTATATCTGTATTTGATGTGTATAAAGTTGTGCATGACTTGAGATACATATGGAGACTTGGTGTGACCAAGCTTATCAATAGCTTGAGATCTGTTGAGATCAAAGGAGAAGGATATTATGGGACATCCGAGGAACTATAGGATAAGGCGTATAGGAGTGCAGTTGAGCTAGAGGAGATGAGCTATATAATTTTGTTTTTTAGATAAATAAAAATATATTAAATCCAAAGAAAAAGGTGTACAACCAAGATTGGGCAAACCCAATCTCCATAATCAACTGTCCCTCGTCCCTGGAGATAAGCTATATAAGTGAAGTGTGAAGGATGACATGTGAAGCAAGCCAAGGACTCAGGTGATCCAAGGGACGAGTAGCGTGACATGATATGGTCTTGTGACAAAGGCTCTACAAGGTAAACTCTTGACTTGAGAGTTGAGAGACATGCATCAACTTAGGCGAGAACTTTACCATTAGAATGGTCGTAGCCGATGATCCAATCAATTGAAGAGTGTCATCAATAGACTAGTGGTTGAGTCAACTAAGTAGTCGACTCAAGTAGATCAGCCCACGAATAGAATGTCTTTGCTCGTGGCTGAGTCAATCAACTGATGACGGCATCCAATCCACATGATGGTGACTGAATCAACTCGAGCATAGCTGATGTGCTTGAGTTGACAACGTCATTTTGTTTGTGGATGAATAGACTGGAAAGTGGGATTAGTCGATTAAAGGCAAGAACAAATCAACTAATGGCAAGATTGAGTCAACTATGCTACAACAAAAAACCTAGAGAGAGTCGTTGATATGAAAGAACTATGCAATAACAACCGAATGAACAAACAACTAATGTACATGAGTCGATTGATGGTGCATTCCGATCAATTGATTGGCATTAGCACAACAAAACACTAACAACAGCTAAAGATGAATGAAGGCTAGAAAGGGGTCAAGGAGAGCATTTGAAGGCTATCGTTTTAAGATGTATTTGTTGTTAATTTAAGCCTTATTCTACACTCTTCACTCTTGAGTTTCACTCGTAATCAATCAAAGAGCTTGTAAGAGGTTCTTCCGCCTCTGAATGTTGTCTAAGAAGGATAAAATATAATGGTGCATTCAAGAATTCGAGAGTGATCCACCAAAGTATCATTAACTGTAGAGTAGGAATGAGGGTTCTAAGCCACGTTAAATCCTAGTGTTAGCATGTTTGTTTTTTGTCATTTCATTTCCATTGCTTATTTATATTGAATTGTCCTTACTAAGTCGTTAGTAAAACTTTTTACGTATCCATCGCTGGAATGTTCGCTAGTCACTCCTACTCCCTCTACCCATCCTAACAAATATTTCACATAGCTAGTTTGTAGGTGTCTGTGCCTATTTATTTGAGTACATAACTCCACTTCCATGGTTAACCATTTTTGATTAGGTTAGACAACTTTCAAACCGTAATTTATGCAACAATATATTAGTTTAATTTTTTTAGAGGTATTGGCCACAGAAAATAGTAAAAATTGATAAATTTTAGGAGAACTCTATTTATCTAACCATGAAAATTTTACATGCAGTTGCATGGACTAACTTGAGTTTTAAAATAGTAATAATAATAAAGGAAGAATCACATATTTAACAGAATCCAAAACAAAAACCAAACGAGCAATTAGAAATAGCATACACCATAATAGAAAGCTTGCTAATTCTCACATAAACCAATAAACTAATCAAAATCATAGAAACTAATAGGTATCCTGTGGCTAGTTTTTAGATTGCATTGCATTTGTAAAATGCTTATTTGTTATTAAGCAATGCTGCCTGTTTAGTCCAAAGATGGAAAAGGAGGATCATTATAACTATATATAAAGCTAAATCAAGGTTTACCCCATGGTTTAAAATTTCGAGTCATGTCGGAGTTTTGATTTTTATGACTAAAATGATAGTTTCGGTATTGTATCATATCGTGCCAATAAGGTTTCAATACTTGTTCAAATATAAAATATATTAATTTTTTTCTATTTTTCCTAACAATCAATCTCCTATGTCTTTGAAGAAGTACTTAATCTCTGAAAGAAAAGAAAAAATATATAAAATTGGTGCCGCATGTCGGCTTCGCGACACCGCCACAAGATTGTAGTGACCTCAACCTCGCGGAGACCTCGCTAGGCCATCACACCCATGCTAGTGCCGGTGTGTCCATCGGCAAGCAAAACGGTAAATTCCGCCCATGCTGACCAGCACGGCATGGCTCGGCATCTGATTCCATGGTTTACCCTACTATCATCGATTTGAGAGAAGTCATACACCACCAATGGAGAAATTGGTTCGTTAATACATTACTCCGAGCTGTGTTGCATTATGCCCTCATCCCATGCATATCTTTTTAATAAAATTTGGCATATCTTTTGCCTTCATTTTCCTTAAAATCTACATTAATCTAAGTTGTGACAAGTCTAGACTAGATGCAATCTACTTGGAGCATCTATTGGCTGGTTATAATTGCCTTACAGTTTGTGCCTCCTTGGATGATGACAAGAACAAACCTTTGATCAACAGTGACTATCACACCCCAGTTTGTCCCAAATGTGAACTGAATGGTAGTATTAGTAAGCAAATCAACACACTGGGTATCCCTTTAGGGAAGGAAAAAAATCATATGTGACAGGGGAAACCAGCACAAGTTTTTGTATAGATAGGCACATTTACGTACCATGTTTTGTAAAACTGTTTGTCAATGTAGAATCATTATCCTATAAGCTTATATATGAAAGAAGAACCACGAAAAAGGCAATATTATGTTAAAATAAGTGACAAAATATGTGTGAATTTAAGAATACTTCAACATTATTTTGAATATTAAAAACTTGGAGTTGGTCAGCCTTCAAAATCATCAAGATTAAAGCAAATAATAGAATAGTAAGAACAAAAACAAATTCATGACTGTTAATAGTCCTAGATAAATACAGGACATGTCTTATTTGGAGAATATGTTTAAGGTAGAAAAATGATAAAAATAATTGTAACAGATAGATTTAACTTACAATGTTTGTAAACCAGCAATAGTACCAATAGAGGAGGGGATTGCTCCATACAGGTTGTTGTTACTCAAGTTTCTTCAGAAAATGAAGGGAAAAGGGAAACATTGTTTAGTTTAACAACAATAAAAAATAATGCAAAAGCAGATAAAAATATTCCAAAGCACATCTAATTACTGATTGCTGAAGCTAATGCTAAAATAAATCATTCAACATAATCATGTGCTAATGTACAACAATGAAATGAATACAAAAATAATGATCTAGAAAAGTTATATATTGAGTTATTTGGAAACAGAATACAATATGATTAAAGCAATCACAAGACTTTATACCATATCATCAAAGTAAATACGAGACTTTATATAATTGATGGCCTACATGCTTTGCAAGTGTCGCAGCTTATTGATGTCATTTGGCAAGAAGCCCTTTAAACCCTGATTATCAAGACCTCTGCAGAAAAGAGAATGTATCTGTTAATCTTCTCTAAAGTGCTAAAAAACAGTTTCCCATTCATAAGTTAATGCACATCGAATACATTTGCTCAAGCTGACATAAGCAAATAATAATAATAATAATTCTTGCAAGATACAAAGGCAAATCAAAGGTAACTTATGTAAGGTGCTCATGTATGGATTTGGTTGGCAGTGTCAAGTATTTGCACAACAAAAATGTAAAATAAAAGAATATGAATAAAGATAACGCTAAAACATAACTTTGATACAAAGACAAACCAAACATTAGTTTTATAAGGTGCTCATATATGGATTTGGTTAGTTGTGTTGAGTTTTTTGTGCAGCAAAAGTGTAAGATATAACAATAAGAATAAAGACAATGCTAAAAATAGTTTTACATGGTTCGAAGCCCCACTTCTACTCTATGTAAAATTGATTAGTCGGGTGAATCACTTCTATCAATCCCATATGAATGTCTCCTTTATCAGAGGCAGAGCAAACCTCGTACAAGTATTTCTTCCCTTGAAATGAAATGATCAATAAGCCTTAAAGAAAAAAAATTACTAAGAATTTGTAGAGAAAAACCTTTGGTTTATAATTGCAAACTCTTGGATGTTGTTTAGCTTGAGCGCTTGGTTACAACAAACTCTCAAACTATTTTGTGCATCCCTGTCATGCTAAACCACTTAAATGCTTATGTAGAATTGATTCTAACAGTTCTATTCATGTCCAATTGACTAGTACAACCTTGAGTCAACTACTTAGGCAATTCTAGCCATTGAGCAACCAATGACTTTCTGGACAATCAACTAGAGAACAAGTCCAGTCTCAACCTAATCAACTGAATTCAATTCCAATCGACCAGTGTCCAAACATAAACATTATTTTCTATGAACCTTGTGTTCAATCGACTATACACTCCAATCAACGGAGACTCACCTCTAGTCACTTAAATCTGCTAAGAGATCCTAACATCACTTGACTTATACCCTTATATGTCTATTCAAAGCTACATGACAGAATTAAACCATCAACTACAACTCAAACCCTATTGTCTTTTGGTCAAAGGTTTCACTCGTGCCACTAGGTAGTCTATCCCTACCTAGCTAACCACATCATCCCTCGATGATGTTGCCCAAAGACTCAAATCCAAGATTAGATTTCATTCGTAATCTCTCATGGCTCTCTTACATTCGGTTTTCAACCTTATCAATCCTTTACGTTGCCCTCAAGTTCAACTTGCATAAGGTCCTCAGTGTCTCGGATGCACCAAACCCTCCAAGGTTGCTCCACATGTCATCCTTCATTGTTCATCTACTAACTCCACCTTTTGTCGAGTTGCCCAAGAATTCGCCTCGCTAAGAATTTTTGATCCTTCGGATGCTCCAAATCATCCTTCACCAATCACCTGAGAGTTTACCTCATTGCAAGCTTCTGAGCCATCGAGGACAATCCATTCAACTTGACAGTGTCCAAGTCAACCATAACAACTCAACCATGAGTCCTGCAAGCTCCATATGCACTCTATCAAGTTTCTATGCACTTAGATGCACATATTAGTGCAACAAACAATCGTAACTTAAAATCTTTATTAAACACATTAAAACAACCTGGTCAAATCCTACCACTTGGGTGCAATTGCACCAACACATACAAAATGGTCGCCCTCTACATTTATGCTCCTCGTCAAATAAAGCATTCTATTGAGACCTATAACTCATCAAGGTAGGATCCTACCTTAAAAAGGAAACTTATTGACGACAAACACTTTCTAAAATACTTGTGTCTCACTCTTTACGTCAATGCTCAAAACATGGTAGTCAAAATTGCAATCCATGCCTTAGGATCTTACTTCCGATGATCCAAAATTAACTTCAAAGAGGATCTGAATTAGAGTACAATCTTATGAACCTACAATTTGACCCTATGCCCGCTTATCATTCCTACATAGGATCTCAATCCAAATAACCTTAGTTATAATATATTTTATTTAATAATGATCCACATTCATTACAGTAAATATCTTTTGTGTTATATCATTTTAAAAAGTTTTTAATATACAAAATTCTTTTTAACTCCTAAGTACAAGAATCGTTATTAATTATTATTATTAACCCACCTCTAACTATTATCTTATAATTATCAATCATCTTATCAAAGATGCTAAGTTTCTAGTTAATATATAAAGATAAAATGCTTTAAGAATTTATTATATTTTTATATCAATAATTTTATATTTTTATGCTTTATGATATTGGAATGTCTGGAAGTCAAAACATTCAATAAATTAAAAATGCCAAATATTCAAAATATTTTAATTCACTTAGAGGATCTTGCAATACCCTTCATTCCTACCATCAAAATATATAGAACACTCCTCGTTCCTAGGTAGGATCTCTGCAAACCTAGGCTCTAAAAAAACATATGAAAATTAAGGAAAATTATAATGGAAAAGGAGAAATTATTAATCTCCCAATCCTTAATCACCTAGTAAGTTGACACAGAGAATTCAATTCAAATTGATCATTCAATATTGAATAAACCAAGCCACATGAGGTCTCAATGATCATTGCTCAGATAAAGGGGAAAAGATGTAGATAGCAAGGAGATCGATCACCTTCCTTCTTCAAAAAGAAGATTGATTTTCTTATAGCCGGTAGAGGACTAGGAGGGAATTTCCAAACCTAAGAGAGGCAACAGAAAGACTTCCAAATAGAGAGGTTGATTCCTCTTCAAATAGAAAGAGGAAGATAAGGAGAATGTTTGTTTCAAACGGCGAGAGACAATGACAGAGATTGATTTATTTCTACATTGAGAGCAATGGAGAGCGAGAAATAAATTACTTTCTCAATAGAGAGAGGGAGGGAGAGAGATTTTTTTCTATCCAAATTGAGGGAGGAAGAGAGAAAATTCATTTTCTTTCTAAAGAAAGGGAGGGTGAGAATTTAAATTAAACCAAGTCGTACTTAGAAGAACCACAATATAAAACTATAACACCATAAATGTTCAAATCAATTGACTATTACTTTGTTGTCCCACTAACCTTTACCCCTTCCACTTTATTAGAGTCATCCCTTCTAACTATATGCACAAAAATCTACTGCATTACATCTCAAGTAAATATAATTCATAATTTCATACTCCTAACAAAAAAGATTTTTTTACTTTCAATTCTTATCTGCGAGATCTATCTAAATCATCTATTTAAAAAAATAAGAAAACAAGAAAGACGAGGATTCTTTTTCAAAACAAAATATTACCTTCTTCATCTATACAACAGTATCTTTCTCAAATAAATTAATTCATATGCTAAATAACATTCTATGTCAACCTTTCAAAATTTATATCAGCATAAAACTATTTTGACAGACTGGTATATGTTTTCTTTGGTATATGAATTAGATTATTTGAGGTAGAAACTCTTGTACAGATGAAGAAGGCAAGACTTTGATTTTTGAATCCTTTTCTTTCTTATTTTTCCTTTTAAAGAGATGTTTTGGACAAATTATCAAGGTCTTGCTGGAAAGAATTGGAAGAAGGAAATATTTTTTAATCAACAATATTATATTCTACTAGAGATATAAAGCAATAGATATTTGTATAATTTTTCAACTGGCAATCATCAAAATAAGTTTTTATCCTCATGCACTGTCATATTACTGCTTGACCGATCCATGGTTTAAAATCTCGAGCCGTGCCGAGTTTTCGGTCCCGGACTGAAACGATACGATTTCAGTATCGTATCATGCCGTGCCGACATAATTTCAGTATTTTTTAAATATAACATATATTAATTAAAAATAAAAAAAATTAATCTAAATATTTTAAAATAAAAAAATAATATATATATTAAATCAATGAAATAATCTTATTAGGCTTTAATTAAGTCTATTTAAATTATCTCAATTAATTGATTAAAACTAACATAAGTTATTTAATTAAATTAAAATCTTCCCCAGCCCGCGCGACACATCCGGACGCGTCGCTAGGCCAGCGCAACATCTCCGGACGCGTCGTCGAGCTCGTGCGAAGCCTCCAGACGCATTATCGAGCCCGAGTGACACCTCCGGAAGCGTTGTCGGGCCAGCGCGACGCGTCCACGGGGACTTGGAGTGCGCCAACACCGAATGCATGCCTGTGTTGGTCCGTGAGCGGAACGAAATGTTTCGCCCGTATCGAACGAAATGTTCGCCCGTATCGGGCGGAACAGAACGAGATTTTAATCCATGGACTGATCCTTTTTCAATTTTAATCTATGCTAAAACCTATACACTTAATCACAAATTGATCAATCAAAAAAAGTCATATTAAGGATTTTGATGAAATATTATTTTTTTTATTTCTAATGATTCAGTTGAATAGGGTTAAATATTATACTTTAGCTATTCTACACAAATCTTCATAATAATTTTATATTAGTTTAAAAACTTTTTTCACATATTATTTTCATCATTTCATATCTAGAGATATAACTCTTTATGTCAAATAATCTTACTCTTTAGATGGAGAATCTTCTTTCAGTTGCTTAGATGAAATGACCAGGGATGGAAGAAAAAAAGATAGATTATTTTAGTTTTTTTAATATTATGATTAGTTAACTCAACAATAACTAATAATTTTATTTAAAAAATCAGAGAAGCTATGACTTTGACAGTCAACTGAGAAAAGATGGGAAAAATTATTTTGACTCTTCTATGTAGATTCTGCATTAATTATTAACAATATATTAACATGGATATGTTTTTATATATATTGTGTGATGCACAGGTAGGCTATCTAGTTTGTTCATTGCTAGCAGTACTGACAGATATTACCTACTGAAGGATGTCAACTTGCATATGGTAATAACATAACATGTGTGCTTCAAATATTACTGGGTCGTATTCTTTATCAAAACTTCTAAAGAAAAAAATTTACTTTTATCTCAACACTTAATAGTTACACCATTTAAGAAGCAATCATTTTAATTTTTTACACTATGCACAAAGTAAACACTTTAAAGCTACATGGAAACTTAAATGTAAGGTTGAGAAAATACAGTCCATCTATGACCCAACGGCCACTTTTTCTGTCATATTGGCAATCGACTCCACTCCATGGATGTTGTTGAGGAACACATGGATCACCATTCCAGCCCAAACGGTGTGGCAATCCCAGAGAAGTCTTCAAATTTTCCAAAGCTTGCACTACAAATTGTCATCGAAAGAAAATTAGATTAACAATGAAAAACAAATATAATAGTGTATGACAACAATCAAACAATGAGTTCCACTTACTTGGAGTCAACTACATCAATCTAACACTGCCATTAAATTATAGATCACTAGTCATATCTAAATCTTTTAAACCACTAATTGTGTTACCCTAATTATTACAACTTGTCTAACAATAAAGTTTATTGGTTGTTTTTGAATATTTAATCTATTTTGTCTCATTTTATCATCTATCAAAACTATACATAATTGTCTAGTATAATAATCTTTTTTTCTTGTTACCTCACAGATATGAGTATTCTCATGTCCACTATATAAGTTACTACGAGTGTTTACTTCATAGTTGCCCAACATTTTGAAGTATAAAACAATCTTACCATGGTCTTTATTTTTGATAGAAGGACCGCAATAATCACACAAACTTTGAAAGCTCCTCCCCATTTTAACCACCAAGTCATTATTGTATAAAATATATCTTCATCAATGTTCCTTAGTAATATATTCAAGATATTTGATCCTCTCATTTGTAGGGATTTCGTACCCAACTAACATCACTATCCTATCACTTCTTTAAGTTGGAGTTGTGTCATATATTCAACTTTAGTTCAACTTAGTTTAAAACATTTAGTTTCCAAAGTTTCTTTCCACAATTCAAGATTTATAGACTAACATCAATTAAGCATATAAATGCCTCAAAATAACATACAATCAGGAGATTAATAAACAGGCGATTTCATGTAGTACTAATGGAAAAACACAAGTGTTTAAAGTTGAATTTTTCATGTAAATCTTCTCAGCAACTCAAACAGTGTTTAGTCAGAAAAAACAAAAGTAATACTGGATAGAAGTAAAATGTTGTCAGTCGTTTAGTTTCAATATAAAACTATTGAACCATGTCATATAAAGACTTGAAAGAGAAAAGGTAACAATTGAACACAGTTTCCACAAATGAAGTCTTCTACATAATGTCCTGTCACTGATCTTTTATCACTGTCATCTAAAAAATCACTTAAGAACTTTTTTGTTTTCAAAATAAGATCACGTAAATATTGAAATAAAAAGGGAAAATATAGTTGGAAGAAAAGCAATGCTGCAGGACAGATCAAAAGCTGGGAACATCCAGGAGATCTGAAATAACCCAGAAAAGTATAGCATTGTCATTATTAAAGTACTAAAGTTTACATTATTCAGAAATTTCACTTTATCCCTAATGTTTGCTTGTTTTGATAGTTTGCACCCTGAATTTTTCAATAAATATCATTTTGATCCACATCATTTGCAAATTCTTATCACCTTGGTTCTTTGGCCTTAAGGATTTTGATCATTAAATGCCACTTGAGCATTGAGACACCAATAGACCAATATAAGTGCCAAATTGCCTTTTACCCAAAATTATAATAAGATCCTAATGCCCCTAAATGGAAATATGAAGAGTATTTGCAAACTAAAGAAAGCAAAAAAATCACCTTTTTCAAATCTTAGGAAGCAAATGACAACCACTCCACTGGGACAGACTGAAATTTCCCAAAACAAAAAAATATTCACCTTATACAGTTCCAATTTAAAGGAGGTTTATTGTATAAAACAAACCAACAGCTACTATAGTTAACGCAGTCAATAATTTAATTCTATTAAAAGTTATCTAAGTCATTAATTTTTATACTTATTTGAAACTTTTAAAAAAAAAAAAAAATTTGAAAGAGTTAATCAAGTTTTATTAGGATAATTAGAGTTTTTATTAGAAAAGGTCTTTATTTTATAAAAAATAGGTAAAGTTGTCAAATTATAAAAAAGGGTAGGATCCATGTAATAAACAAGTTTTTGGGTTAATACAGTTTGCAATTTTCTTTTCTCTGGGTGAGGAGCGATAGCTTTCCTCTAGGTGAGGATGATATCTTTATACTTCCGTTGTGTTGAAAATGTGAATGGAAATTAAGAGGTAGATGGAGAGGACTCCATTGTACATGGAAATTTTAGTCTCACATTGGTAGTTCTAAGGCTTTATAGTTGATTTAAATTGTTTCACATGCATTGATGATGTGAACAAATGCATGGGGAGAGACTCTCTCTCACGCGTGGGTGCGCAGGAGATGCAAATTCAGGGCCCGGATTACAATGAATCATGTTGACTCGTGTGCGAGCATGACCTACACGCGCCGAATGTCGGAACAAGGCAAAATTTGCCCATGTGGAACAATCAACATTTTACCACGATATTCTTTTGCTTATATAACAGAGAAATTAATTATTGATTAATTGAGGATCGGTAACTGCCGAGTGACAACAACTGACCATTAATGATCGAATGCTTACATGCGAATAAAAGCAATAAATAGCCTTTAATTAGCCATTGATTACAGGTCATTTATTACCATAAAAGAAGATGGATATACACTGAAAGCAATAGCAGAAATATTCCTCCACCTTCGTTCCCCGATTTTTTCCTTCTCTGTCGTGCAATTCCGCTCGGCAAAATCATCATGATAGCAGTCAGGTACGATCTCAGTTCGCCGTGATCTACCAATACTTGGTGGCAATCACAGTCTGCCTTTGTATCCTGAAAAACAGACGACTCGAGAGAACCTCGAAGCACAGTCGGAGGTGGGGCGAATCTATTTCAAGGAAATTGTGTTAAGCGCATACCTCGGCGTCTACTCGGCAAATTCCTTCCTGACTCAACGTTCAACTCAGTCGAGGCCGCTTCATTTCCTGACTCGGAGTTCCATTCAGTCAGGGATGCTTCATTTCTCGACTCAGTCGGGAGCACTCAGCTTCCACTCGGCGATCCGCTCAGAAGCATCGGAGTCCGCTTGGGAAAGTTCATTTCCCGACTCGATTTCCTCTCGGCATCCGCTCAGAAGCATTCAAGACCCAACCAGGGCACTCGGTCAAACTAGCCCCGCTAGCAGCCTAAGATTATCTACTCAGGCGTAATTTCAATTCAGCTAATTTCCCAAAATCTCTAACAGATTATCCAACAATCTTGAAACAAACTTGATCGGTTGAGATGACCACTGAAAGTGTTGAGGTGCAACAGACTCATCACGTGAAGGTCCCCTCCGTCCCGATTGAAAATGTTTCAATCAACCACAGGAAAAGACCAGAGAAGTTCACTGGGTTGAACTTCAAGAGATGACAGCAAAAGATATTCTTCTACTTGATCACGCTCAATCTGGCTCGATTCTTGACCGAAGACCCTCCTAAGCATGCTGAGGATGATGATATTCAAACCATTAGTGCAGTGGAGGCATGGACTCATTCCGAGTACCTATGCCGAAACTACATCCTCAACAGCTTTGCCGACTCGCTATACGTTGTGTATAGCACGAAGAAAATGACTAAGGAGCTGTGGGAGTCCCTGGACAAGAAGTACAAGATGCAAGGGTCAAGATATTCATTGTGGGCCGATTCCTGGACAACAAGATTGTTGACTCCAAGACCAACAACGCCCAACTAAAAATATTGGTATCAGAGCCCAAAGATTCTATGGACCCTAACTATGCATGACTTCTAGAGATAAACAAAAATCTATAACTCCTACCTATTTCAACCTCTCTCCACCAACCCTAGACAGAAATATCTATACTTTAGACCAATATAAATATAAGTGTTATATCCGATCAAAGACCTACAACCATTGTCTATACCATGACAACCAACAGTTAAATACAATCACAAACTTCCTTCTTGGTTTAAAAATTCAACAAGAGCAACAACATCTTCTAATAGAACAATTATCTTTGACTATCACATGACAAACACAGATCATAAGTGATCTTAGAAGGAATATCAATTTTCTTAAAGAATCCCAAGATTCCTTAAACAGACGTTTTAATCAACTTAATTTCCTTAGTATCCCTACGAAGAAAGAAATACTAAGCTTGTCCAAAGTTATTGAAGAAAATAAACCTAAAAACTTTGAACTTCGATCCAGAACTGTACTACTTCAAATTAAAGAATTAATTACAACAAATAAAACACAAATAACAGAAGAACTTAAAGTCTTACACTCTACACTAGAAAAATTAAATATAAATGAACAAACTGAACTTCAAAAATACTTATTACGAAGAAGCTTTAGAATTCTCAAAACAATTCTCTAAAACACAAGAAAATGGATACTGTAACCTTGAAGTTATTGGAAAAGGAGATCAAGTCTTAATTCAACAAAATAACACCATTATAGCATTATTGACATCACTACACCACCGACTTACTATATTAGAAAACAAATTACTACAAGTAGAAACACAAATACATAAAACAACCAAGGCCATAGAGTGGAGAGAAAGTATAAATAATTTGACAAAAGACCTAAGCAAGTTATCTACAGGAAACGTAATCCCCAAAAGACAACCTAAAACTTATTCTTTCTTAACCTACAATGAACCTGATAAGAACTCAAACTGAAACCTTTACAGGCCCATCATGAACAGTGAGAGGACAAATAGAAACCAATACAACCTCATGGTTAGATAACATTATAATTAGATGATGTAATAGTACATCTACTTACCAATTGGAAGAACTCATAGATATAGAAAGAAACTTAATCACTTTCTCAAATGAACAATTAAATTCACTTAATCCACGGAGACTATACAATCAAGGAATATTATCTTTTTCCACAGCACTTTATATACACCATAGGACACAACCTCTTCACCTTCCTCACGAAGGAGAAGAATGATTGAACCTTATGACTGAAGAGTCTGCAAGAGCACTATTACAAAGAAGACATAATTATATCCACCTAGGATTAATTGTGTTTGGTCTTAGAGGATTAACAAGAAAAAGTATAGGAGCTAAAGTCTTTTTAGTTCTATACGATTCTCAATTCTCAGACAACGATAAAGCTATTATAGGACTTATTGAAGTAGACATGAATAGCAATCTAGGCATCACCTATTTCTGCCCAAACTTTAATATGACTATTCAAGACTTTATCAAATATATTAAAATTATAGTCCAAGCAAAAGGTTATGGCAATTTTCAAAAATATAACATCCAGATTGATATAATTTTCTTAGGAAAAAT
>JBBUKS010000073.1:11385808-11403827 GCA_038050645.1 Hedychium gardnerianum | reverse complement strand
CGGCGGCGCGTGATTTCTCCCTTTCCCCCCAAGCGGCGGCCGCCGGCGAGGGAGGCGGCGTGGCTCCAAAGCGATGTCGAGGCAGAGAACATGAGGAGCCCTCGCTTGCGTCCCGGAGAGAAAAATCGTCACCCGAGAGAGAGAGGAGAGGAGGGCGGCTGGTGGCGGCCGGCTGAGGTGGAGGCCGGCTGAGCGGCGGCGGTCGTCTCAACAGAGGCCTCGTGAGAGACAGCAGCCTCCTCTCCCCCGTCAAAACCGAGAGCTCCTCTTCTCTTTTAGGGCTCGCGTTCCAAAACCTAAAGGAGAGGGGGCGGAGCCCTAGTAGGCCCCTTCTCCAAACCCCACATCAATTCTTTTTTAGTGCAACTTGAGTTGATTGATGAGTCAACTAAGACTAAGTGACTGAATTCAGATTGAGTGATTGTCTAAGTGTGGCCCGTAACTCTATACATATGCACTCGATTTTCAATTTCATTATAAGTTACCCGCCTTTCTTTCAACATTGCTCATTGTGGTAAAAAGCGAAACGCTCATCCTTAATGTCCCCGTCAATCCGTTTCAGGATCAACACGGAAGAGGTAAATCACGGGGACTAGTCTAGTTAACCCGAACAGTGACTAGTACATAAGGGAGGGCAGGAACCTGTCTACTAGCCAAGATTTAACCCCCAGACCTCATTGTGACAACACCTCATGCACTAGCCAACAGCTTATCCCGTGGGGACTGCTCATGTGTCATGGTGTAATGGTTCGGTACTTTAGATAATTAATTAAATAATTTTAAGAATATTGATGATTTAAATGAAATTTTATAAATACTTGTTAATTTGTTTTAAGGATTGATAGAAAATTTTTATAATATACCAACAAAAATTTAACATTTTTCTAGCACTAGCCATTTAGCAGTGTTAAAATTTTATAATCTTATTAAAATTGTTTAATATATATATATAATTTTAATATATTATTCGTCGCATATTTTATGAGCATCTATTTTTTTTTAATTTTTTTTTAACTTAAACACGGTAACTCAATTCCTAAATTTTAAAAATAAAATTTTAAACGCCTTAACCTCGAGTTAAAAAAAATAAATTAAAAATTAAAAATAAATAAATAATCCTTAGCACATAGGGCTATGCATCATAAAATTCGCCTATATATATATTTTTTGTTAATTCATATATCTTGATTTTGGATCCAATAAATCTTGGAGGTAGACGATCTTCTTCTTGATTTATTAATTGGATAAATCTAAAAGTACTGCAACTCTTAACATGACAACCCACTTGTCCTAATAATCTGAGCATTACGAGCGTAAGATTGCTCAACATGAGAATCGATTGAGATGTAGGAGTGTCAATTTAGATGAATCAAATGAATTCAGGTTGAAGCAAGGGTATTATAAAAATCTTTTCAACTCAAATCTGACCCGAACCAAGTTGAAAATTATAAATCCGAACCCAAACCCAAATCAACTCGATCTAATTTTTTACTATACGATATTATTCTTTTATTATTTAACAAAATAATTAAATAAAAATTTACATAATAATAATATTTTAAATATATATTTCATGAATTTAAATATTTAAATTTAAGAATTTAATTATCTAAACTATTAATTAGTTTACAAGAAAACAATTGTTTAGAAATTTTTTTTTTTCATAAAATAAATATCATATGATAGGATGAAAATTTATGATATCAATATAAAATCAAAAAATCTTCCGACCTTCAAACATCATAAAATAACTTTCAAATTTCAAGTTAACTTCTCCATCCTAAATTTAAGTTAACTAAGATCAATCCAAATCCAACTTAAACCCAATCCAATTCAACCCCAAAATTTTTTCCAGATCAGATTTAAGGTCCAACCCAATCTTAAAACCCACAATCCTAATCTAATATTTTTCGTATCCACTTGGATCGAATTGATGAATCAGATTCATTTTTAGACCCCTACCTTGATGCATGGAAAACCACCGTGCCAGCACTGGAGAGGCATTTAATAATACAAACTTTTTTATGAAAAAAATGTACTAAAGGATTTGTAAGAATGAAAGATTTAACTTCTCTTCTTCCTCCTTATTATTGTAATATTAGAGGCATATTTATAAAGATTCATAAATATGGTAATTATAACTACGATATACAACACTAAATATTATTTATATGGTAAATTCTTATTAAATTATGATTGATATTTGCAGTGTTTTGTTGTAATGAGTTTCCTTTCATCTTACAAGGAGTAAACAACACAGCAAGTGCAAACAAGTTGAAACCTAAAGCTAGCTAATGTATCAACATATCGACAATATGCACTATATATATATATCTATATATAACATTTTACAAATCTTCTAACTATTTTCCCCTCTTTTCCAGCATAACTCACCTTAAAATTAAACCTTTTCAAAGCATTATCAATAACACCACCACCATGACGACGACGACGAAACATGTAACCTAAAAATAAAATCGTAGTTCCTTCCCTTTTCACCTGACCAGTAGAGCATTCTTCTAAAGAGAAATAAATGTATCGCCAAATTATTTTCTATCAAAAAAAAAAAGAAAGATAGATCTCTCATATGTTACCAACTATCTGAAATATATTTCTCCTTCCTCTACATCAGCAGTTGCAGTTTCTGGGATCCAGTCATCGATCTCGTCGATGTCATCCTTCTTCATAAACAAGCCCAGCTGCTCCAATGGATTCCAATGATCAGGCGGTGCCTCACAATCATGTATGAAATTGTAGGACTTCTTGTGAGGCATATCAAACAGGCGTGGTAGATGCCAGCCAAAATTTTCTAGATCTTGTAGTAAATGACTGTTATCAATCTGGACAGTCTTCTCCATCTGCCACAGAAAAAGGTGGTGTAAATGTAGTACAAGTGAAATTACTCGAAATTTCTAATAGTGTATACCATTTGCAAGGTCAAGCGCGCCGCTTCTCTTTGAGATTTCACTTCGGCTTCTGCCTTCATTTTTGCTGCGAACTCAGCAGCTTTAATTTTTGCCTTGATCCTAGCTTTCTCTGTTCCAAGGAATAGGATGATTGCAAAAGTGAATTTTACAAGAAAAATCACCAAATAAAAACAAGCTACACTTAAGGGATCATATATTTCACCAAAAATACTTCCTGAACTTTTCAGAATTTGGTGTGATCGACAATTTTATGGGAAAATGACTTACACTTGATTTTATTTATTTATTTATTTATTTTTGGAAATTTTTAGTATTTGGCATGATGAAAAATCATTGTTGATGAATTTTTTTCCTTGTCAACAAAAAATATGGGCAGTTTAGAGGAAAATAACTTCCGCTCTAAACAAGTAAAGACATTTTCTCCCACTCCTCCATGGCCACTACTATCCCGAGCTCCCCCTCCATCAGTACCCCCTTCCTTCTGTCCGTCATTCCCCTACCGCCAGCATCCCACGCCACCCTCCTCCGTGTGCAAGTAAAGCTAAGGGAGAAAACAGTTGGAGGATAGCTTACCCATGTACCATCAACCAATAGAGAAAAAAAGAACTCATAAAATCTTCTAAGATAAACGGACACTAATGTTCACTCAAACATACAAATTAAGATAACAAACATAAAAGATGTTACAGAAGTAGAATTTTAGAAGGTAAATGGAGGCGGCTAATGAATCTTAATCTACATGTCTTTCATAGAAAAGGTACGTAAGTATTTATTTCAAAAAATTTACCTTTTTGCTGTAGCTTTTCTATCTTCTCTCTTTCTTGTTGCAACTTAGCTGGGTCCACCTTTTCGCCCTAATGAAAATTTTGTAGATAGCAACCAAGTAATGCATCAAACTTTTCAAAAGGTAGGGTTCTACATTTGTCCAAACAAAATTAAAAATAAGAAAATTAACACATCCGAAAATCTTGAAAAGAAGAAAGGTAAGCATTTACAAGTGACTGATGCTGAGCTTTCAGAATAGTGTCTGCAAAACGGCTCTTCAATGTTGCAGCACGTAGAGCTTTGCTTGGCGACCATTGTTCCTCATAAGGAAAACCAATGTCTGCTTGATGAGAAGAAAAACAAAATAAGACTAATGTGTCTTTCTCTATTCCCTATGAAGAGCACAAAAAACAATACCAGGTGTAGTTAAAGGAAGAGGATGGGAGTGTAAAGCATCTTTCTTTCTGAGACCAACACCTGCAAGTTCCACATAATGGCCTAAATATGGATACATGATTTAAACTAAAGCAAAGAGCCACCCTTGAAGGTAAGATTATAAAGTTTGCATACTGAATTTGAGATTAGGATAATCAATATGCATACCTATTGATGTTCTTCTACAGTCCTGTGAATAGTAATTAATAAAAAGATATGACAACAAAATCATTAGTTGATTTGTTAAAAAGAAGTGGCAAATCAATTAACCTAAGTGACAAATTCATACTACATCATATGTAGGTGAATGACGAAAGAAATGCCCCCCTGAAGGTCTTTCTGAACCAAGTTCTAAACCAATCATATAAAAGATGTCAAATGACCAGTAATAAAAAATGAATAAAATGGAGATTCCAACAAACTGGAAACTCACCACTTGATGATGGTCGACTGAAGTGATCACAAGGATTGCAGGTGGGTCTATTTACACATCTCTTGCAGGCTGAAGGGCTCATGGGCTTATCAATAAGATTAGCTTGAGGTACAGTATCATGTGTGCCTACATCAGATCTTTCAATTAGCTTCAATGAGCCAAAGTGAAGATGATGTCAAAAGAACTATGACAGCCACACCTTTGTAAGAATCTTGCCGTAGTCGACCAACACATTTCTTCATCTGCTCAGTAAAAGGGAACATTTTAGTTTTTGTTTTGTACTGTAAATGAAAAAAACAAGCAACTTGTGTAAAAAAATAACAGAAAGACTTGGGCATAATAATAATAATTAGAGAGACGCAAACCACTTATTACCTCAGTTGCATCAAAACAACTCTTTGTAGCTTGATACAGCTCCCATAAAGTCCCTTCATCAAACAGATCAACGTCTACCTCACCTAAGTCTCTAACTTGTTCGATTATATGTTTGCTTCGAAGGAGAGTAAGCAAATGAGGTGGCACTTCTTTTACTGATAATTTTGATATTTCTTTTTTCAACTTAAGTTTCTCTGCAGATGTCATGGTCCTTTTCAAAAAAGAAAAAGTGCCAGACCTTTTTTGGAGATCTTGCTTTCTCTCCATGATACTTGTCACTGATAGTGGAATACCCATACTTTCTTTTTTCCACTTTGCTTCCAATAATTTCCATTTCAAATTGAACATCTTGTTTAATTTCTTAGCCATGATATGAACCTCATTTCCAGGTGGATTATACCGCATTGCATTAGAAAATGTCAACCTTACATCTGCTGCAAATTGTGAAGTGCTCAAATACTGCTTGCTTCCAAGTCTATGTTTTATTGTACCCAAGTCCATTGGCTTGGAGATAATAGAAAAATAATCTGGAATTTTTAGTTTCACTGGATCCACAGGTTGGTTAAAGACCCAGCCAACAGGATGATTCATCAGCACCTTCAAAGTAATAGCACACTCCCTAGTCTTGGTGGAATCCATTTTCTCACATGTACCTTCCTCTTTGGCATCCCAAATTCCTAGAGTGGTCCCTTTGGATACACCTGTTACGGCAGATTTTGTATCAGATTTCTCAGGCACCATGTTTATTTTGTTGCTAGAGTACTCGTCACAGTCCTTAAGACTTTGGATTGCTTTCAGGCACTATTTTTCTCTTTCTCAATACAGCTTGATTCTCCAAAGTCAAGGATGGTTGCTGCAAGGGACTGCAGAAGGAATTAATTGATGCAACACTTTCAGATGCACATTCAGGTCCAGGTTCTTTAGCTTGTTCTTCAGAATTTGAACCAGCCTTCTCTCTCTCTCTCTTCTTTGCAATTTTGAACTAAATGCACAGGAACAAGATTGATTTATAACTTTTTTAGCACTACTTTTCCAGCAAGACGCATAGCAGAGAGCTCAAAGAACTAAGAAGTAGCATCCAAAAGATTAACTGTTTCCCTGTCAAATAAAATGATGACCTAAACAACTTGCAATCAAAGTAGACATCAAAGACCACATAGTGTCATTGGAGGCATCTAGGGTTTCACAACTCAATCACATGTATATATAAAGCAGAACTGGTCGACGAGTCACAGCTAAATTATATCGTGAAACAAGTAAGAAGATGAGAATGACCTAAAATATTACTTTCATTTTCTGTTTATGCTTAAATAGAAAGTTCAGATAAAGTGCATCCTTCATATGTAAATTCTGATTGTGATTTCTAGACACAAGATCAGGGGTTAACAAACAACTTGCTCAAGAATAACTTAAATATGTTATAAGAATTATAACTTATATAGAATTATATATGTTAAAGAAGGGAAACTATCAGTTCTAAATACAAAGACAAATATAACTCCGAGTTATCATTTCAAGTGAAAACCTGATACTTGTACTTTTGTTTCTGAAGGAAAGCAGCTGTCTGAACCATGGGAATCAAATTACAACAGAATCTGTTCTTGAACAGAAAAGAGGAAATATATATATATACTCCATAGGAAAAATGTAGGTTATACAAAAGGGAAGTTCAAGATTATAATGAAGTGCATGGAACAAACAGTAGCTTCCACGTCTAATGGCAATTCTTTCCAAGTAAGCTCTTAAATTCAACATTGCTAGTGTATGTTGTAGGCCCAAATTGTTTGATTGATTCAAAATGGCATGAGATTATTACTCTAAAAACTGAGTTTGATGCTATAAGCATCAGGTCTCCTTCAGTTTGTTTTCAGTCAAGAAATAATAAAGCAAGATATCAAGTCATCGTGTAAGACATGTTAGTGCAATCACGGCCTAAGTGGTCGGGTTCGACCGCGATATTTTTGATATATGCAAAAGACATGTGCATGAAGTTTATATAAATTTGGTACAATTTTTATAAAGCTTGAGGAGCTTGTGATTCAATGAGGTCGAGTCATCTCAGTTGACTTTGTGAGGCCATGTTGTTCGACTTGATGACTTAGAGGTTCACTAGAGATTGACGAAGAATGATATAAGACATCCGAGGGGTCGCATGATGAGGAGCATGAAGTTAGGTTGATGACTTTAATGGCAGACACAAGAGGTGACCTACGTAGACATGACATAGTGAAGAATAACATAGAGAACGAGCTAAGGATTTGGTGTATCCAAAGGATTTGGGACCTCTCTATGAGAGGTGTACTCTTAGCAATATAAAGTTGCAACAATGTGGATATCTAAAGACAATGAACTGTGAGATTATGTATGAATTATAATCTCGTGCTTCATATTTTTGAGCTATTTGGCTTGTTGAATGCCTTGGGCTAACAAACAATGAGTTTCTGGTTATAGTTGATGTCAAGCTCAATCCCAAAGCTTTACGTAGGTTTACAAAAGCATAAGCAAGTAAAGACTCCGAGCATATTAGGTTTGAAATATACCTACTCGGAATTAGATTGCTTTTAGTTGAGTGAGTTTACTAAATATTGTTTGAATTGATTAAAGCAAGTATATAAATTGGCAGTCTTATCCATTTGAGTCGACTGCAATGGATTTGAGTCAACTAAACTTTTCAGCAACTATTCAACTATCCGTTAACATATATGATCTTATCCAATTGAGTCAATTGAACATGATTAAGTTGACTGAAATGGGTTTAAGTCAACCAAATAGGTTTTGAGTCGATTGACATTAGTTAGGTTTGCCCTAAGTGCCAACAAGTAAACTCACGATTTATTAGTGCAATCATGCTTTAAGTGCCCATGTTCGACCAAGGAGTTTTAATATGTCGGCAAGGAATTTAAATTAAGTTTGTTTGTGTTACTAATGTGTGGATGAAATTGTGCAAGGACTTGGCAGAGCACACATGAAGCTCAAGGACTTTAACTTGACACAACTATGTTCATATTGATTGGATACTTGAAGAAGTGTTGGCGGAGAAGGATGAAGACCAAATAAAGATAATATGTGACATCCAAGGGAGGATGAAGAGTATTAAGTTAAAAAGCTTTGTTGGGAGCTACAAGAGGTGGACTATGTAAGTGAATGAGTGAAAAATGGCACGTGGACTGCAAGATGAGAAACATTAAGTTGGTAGCTTTAACAAGAGTTGCAAAAGATGGACTATGTAAGTGAACGAGTGAAGAATGACATGTGGAATGAATAATGGGTTAGTGCATCCGATAAACTGAGGTTTTGACAAAACAATAACCACTTGGGCAAAGTAAAGTTGCAACAAGTAAACTCACCCTAAGTGAGTTGTGAGAGTCAATGGGCAAGCTCACTCTTATTCAATCGTTGTTGGGCCCAAACCTAGACCTCATCAGCAATGGTCAAGACTGAAATCCTAACTAGGAACAAAAAATGGTATGATCCTACAATTTAATTAAAATATTTTAGAATGTATTTGACATTTGTAATTTATTATACATATTAACTTCCATTATACAGTATTAATACAAACATTTTAAACAATATCATTCCAATATTATGAAGAATAAATAAAATTAATCTTATAGCCTCATATAATTGAAAATATTTTCAAATGATATGACACGTGAAAAAAAAATTGTTATCCTAAATGTAAATTTTTAAAATGTTGAATTGAATGTAAATATATTCTCTCTAGTCAAGATTGGCGAGACCAAAATCCTATATGGGAATAAGAAATAGGCATAGGATCAAAATTGTAGGTTCGTAAGATCCTAGCCCAATGGAAATCCTACTTGATAATTGGATCAGTTCAATCAATTCAGATCATAAGATCCTAAGATCCAGATTGCAATTTTCACTACAATCCTCATCGGTCCTTGGTCCAGTCCTACACCTAGGCTTGATACACTTTCTTGTCACTAGCATGCATCAAGGAAACAATCAATAGATGCAATCAAGATGTTGGCGGCTTGATGATCTTGGGCAATTTTAAGGGATGATGATGCAGGAGGATCTGAAGATTATTATTATTATTTTTGATAATTTTTATTTTTTACAAATTAAGATTTTGGGTATGTTTAGTTGATGTTAAAGGATAGTTTTTGATTAATAAGAATTTGTGGCCGTGCTGTTTCTTCCCGAACATCGAGTTTGGTTGCCTATCTCCTGGTATTCTGCGGAATCAACAAGGTTTAGAAGATCGCTTCCGGTATTAATGCGCGAATCAACGGATTCGATAGTTATCCGCTGCATCGATGACATTTTAAATTACAACTCCAATTAAAGATATTCTCAAAGTATCAGTCTACCATTACTTCCTTTAGTTGGAGCGGATATATCTACACACTTGAAGAAAAACAAACCATCTTTCCTCAGGAATTACAGATAGGCATTTCGGTTAAGAAATCAAGATGTATCCACACAAGAAACACCAAGATTAGCTGACCTACTTAAAGATTGTCGGGACCAAAATCCTATATAGGAATGAGAAGTAGGCATACGATCAAATTGTAGGTTCATAAGATCCTAGCGCAATTGAAATCCTACTTGAGAACTGGATCAGTTCAATCAGTTGGATCATAAGATCCTAAGATCCAGCTTGCAATTTTCGCTACTATACTCATCGGCCCTTGTCCCAGTCCTATACCTAGGCTTGATACTTTCTTGTCACTATCATGCATCGAGGAAAGAAACAATAAATGCAATCAAGATCTTGGCGACCTAAAGAACCTGAGCAATTTTAAGGGATGATAACATTTTAAATCACAACTCCAATAGATGCAATCAAGATGTTTCCACACAAGAAACACCAAGATTAGCTGAACCTACTTAAAGATTGAAAAACGAGTGACAAAAATTAAGGCTTCCTAAAACCCTATTTTCGAAGCAAACCAAGAACGCCCGGAAAAAGTGGCATCAAATATACCATTAACGACAAAAACCAAAAAGAAATAAAAAAAACGAAAGAACAGATAAGAACCTAGGGAATCACTGGTCGTAATCCAAGAAATCGATGATATTCCACGGTTTACAAGCATGAAAACCAAAGATCGGAATACAATGGACGCAAAGGAGGGAAGGAGGGCCAAGAAGAGATAGCGAGATTTACTTTGGATTCGGTGGGAAGGGCGAAGCGGACCTCGTTCGCTCGCGGCGAGGGCGACGAGGAGAGAGCGTCGGAGACTGAGAGGATTCGGCCCGGAGTGTTAATTACGCTATCCCAGGAGAGGGTGGGGATAGAGAAGCGGAGTCACATGCTTAACACGTGAGGTTGGTGGAAATAAATAGATTGATCAATTAAGAAAATTTTAAAATAGCCCCAAAAGTTTCAGTATTAACACCTAATTTTTATAATATCCAAATCGTATATTCAAAATATTCCTCTTCTATCTCTACAGATCTATCATCAAATTTAAACGAAATTAACCCATAAATATAAAAAACTTTGAATCACTCCAAATCAAAACTAACATAATTTTTAAAATTTTTGAAATATATTTATGCTCTCAAATCTAAATTTGATAATGGTGAATTACAAATATTTGATAAAACTTATAATAAATTTATTATACCATATAAGATAATAATACTCACTAATTAATACATCAACGAATTTTCTAGAACTCCTCCCGATTCAAACAAATATTAAATTTTTAAATTTTGGAATGATATAAATTTATTAATTTTGAAATTGATGGATAAATCTAAAGAAATTCGAATTATTTTAAATTAAAATTAATATATTTATGAAAATATTATAAAAATATGAAGAAAAAAAATCAAATCGGCTAAAATTTTAATATTATGAAAACATTTTATATTTTTATTTTATTTGCAAAATGCTCCTTTTTTTAAGTGATTTAGAATCCTGATGGGGCATACCCAATTAGATCCTCAAGCCATGAACATAGGATCAACTTTGACTGAGAGTTAAAAGTGACGCTATGTCGAGAAATATACATCTATCTTTAGGTACATTCGATCAATATCTACAGTTGCATTTTCAAAAAGACACCTATTTCTGATGGCATTAAGGCGAAGCGTTCGTCTCCAGCGTTCTCGTCAGTTCGTCCCAGGATCAACACGGAGGAAGTAAATCACGGGAACTAGTCTAGCTAGTTCGAACAGTGACCGGTGCATGGAGAGGGCAGGAACCTAGCTACTAGTCAGGATTTGACCCTCAGACCTTATGATGACAACACCTCATGTATTAGTCATCAGTCTATCCCGTGAGGACTAAAAATGTTAATTCATCATGCATGACGTAGTCAAATATCTCGTCTTGATTAATGACTCAGTTTGAAGTTTGATGCAAGATCAACACAGGAGAATTTGAGTTTTAACGGATCATAATTGTTGATTTAAATATTAAAATAAAATATTATTTTTTATTTGAATCAAAGTTCATAGATTTAGATTTGTTATAAGATGAGATGGGTAACCATTTAAGTTTCTAATCTGAAAAATAATATTTAGGATCTTTTTTGGAGGATCTTTTTTGGAGGCTCTAAATATATATATATATATATATATATATTTTGTTTATTTGATAATTCTAACTTATTATGAGTTAGGATTTATCTATTTAAGTGTTTATTTAGTTATTTGAAGAATTATTTTTATTATTGAATAAAATTTTCTTTTTTAATAAAACTTAGAGATGGTCGTTTATCTTCGTTTATTGATTTCTCATCTTATTTTCTCCATAATCTCTCTCTAACGTCAGTACGTAAAATAATTATTATTTAATTGAACGTTAGAAATATCTTTTGATTAGTGGACATCGACGGCTGCATCCTAAACTAGTCAAATATCTTACCAAATGATGTATCCATTTCATCCAAATACTTTTCTTGAATGTTCCATAAAACCATAAAACCCAAGAGAGCAATGTTTTGTTCCATGTCTTTGAGTCGCGTAAGCCATAGTCTTCTTCTTCCTTGAGCAAACAATGGCTCAAGATATAGGTGGATACTTAGATGTCCAAATAAAAGACTGACATATGGAGTAGATCTTATTAATAATACAAAATTGAATGGATAATATAGATCATAGAGATAAACACTCCGCCCCTTGTAATATTGAATCAATCAATTCTATTTCCCCACACATATGATAAGGTATGTTTCGACAATAAGTTGAGTTTCCCAATAAGAACATCCACTAGAGTCCCATAGTCTGAGTACCTTAGTTTTTGCGGCACTAAGGGGATACCCAAGTACTTGAATGGAAGAGAGCCGTCTTGAATTTAGAGAGTGTTTGTAGGTTGTTTTGGGTGTGGTTATTTAGTTTGACCATGTTGCCAAAGGAGTTTAGACATTCTGCAAAGATAGAGACTGATGAAACCTCTCCTCGGGAGAACAACAATAAATCATCTACATACGTCAAGTGAGTAATCGCCAACTCTACACACTTTGGATGTTAGTGAAAACTTGGTTGGGACACTACTTGTTGCAACAACTGTGAGAATAACTCTAAGCATGCCCAAAGAAATACGGGGATAATAGATCCTCCGACCAAGTCCTCCTTTGAAATAGTCATCGATACTCCCATTGATCATAATAGAATAGGAGGTCATGGCGACACACTCCATAATCCATGCGATGAAACATTGTGGGGAATCCAAATCGAGCAGCGTATCATGTAGAAATTCATACTTGTAAAGTCTTCATTAATTTTACAAAATCAACTCAAATTTAAATAGTTTAACAAATCTCATTAATTTTCAATTGTTAACAATACATACTTGTACTTTCAATTATATAATAAATCAAGCATATTGTCAATTTAAGATATTACTTGTTTTTTTTTAAAAAAAAATCAATGGTAGTTAGTATAGTTATATCATTTTAATTAAATAATTAATATATTAATATTTTTTAAAGAATCACAGGAGAATATAATGTGTTAAACTTGTTGAAAATTAAAGTGATTTTTGAACCATATTCTTTGGAGTTACTTTTTGTTGGAAACCAAAGACGACTATTTGAAACTATAACTATATCATGTTAGAAGTAGAAGAGATTAGTTTTTTCATAATTTATATTTTCAATGGTCAACTACTTCATTAAAGAAGTAAGTCTAGATTATCTTTTGAATTGTATTTAAAGGGATGAACCCTAAGCAATTTTGTAATATGAAGTGATTAAGTCCTTAAGTTTTTTTTAGTGTCTCTTTTTGTCTTGCCTTCATTTCTAAGACAATTTAGTTTTTTGGTTGTCTTGCTCTACATCTTTTCTTTTAATGATCTTGGGCCATCAAAATATTTTATATATTTTGGTCATTATAATTTTTACATAGTATCAGAGCCATAGGATTTTTGTATATCTGTGACAAGATCCCTTGGTGGAGGATTCAATTGGTGCCTCAAAAATAGATTCAAGCGGACGTGCTAGTAGACTTAGTGTGGAGCTATTGAACCAGTTCAATTACAGAGTATGGAGGACTTGTATAGAGTCTTATCTTGTTGGTGAAGATTTATGGGATATTGTCGATGGAGGAAACATTGTTGCTCCAGCAAATGCTGAGAATTTCAAAAGATGGAAGCAATAAAATGCAAAGGCTGAATTTATTCTAAAGAGAACAATGTCTCATGGCTTATTTGATCATATTATGCGGTGCAAATCAGCTCATGAAATCTGGCAAACTCTTGATCGATTATTCAATAAAAAAGATGAAGGTCGGCTACAAAAAAGGCAATCTTTCTATATCAGAGTTTTTTTTGAAGATAAAGAATATATGTTCAGAAATTTCTCTTCTAAATCTAGAAGAAGCAATTTCTGAAGGTCGTATAAGGAGAAATATTATTCAAGGTTTAAAATCAGAATATATTCCGTTCATTACTTCAATATAAGGGTGGGCTCAACAACCGTCTTTGGAGGAGATTGAGAATCTTCTTTCATCACAAGCATCACTAGCTAAGCAAATGGCTAGTATTTCTATCAAAGAAGATGGAAGTACCCTTGTAGCTAGAAAGAAAAGCTTTGAGGGAAAAGGATATCATAGAGAAGAAGACTCTTCTAGCATCACAGAAAAGAAGATTTTCAAATGCTACAGATGCGATAAAATAGGGCATATTAAGAAAGTTTGTCGAACCAAGTTAAATGAAGGCAATGTTGCTGAATCAGGAAAAATTGAAAATGAAGAAGATTGGGGGAAATGCTTTATGGCAGAAACACAAAGTATAGGTGCCATGACCGCCATAAATTTTGAGAATGACTGGATTATAGATTCCGGTTGTGGGCATCATCTTACTTGAGATAAATCCAAATTTTTCAGCCTTGAAGAATATAATGGTTGTGATGCCATTGTAACAGCAGATAACATAGTTCATCATGTGGAGAATGAAGGCACTATTGTCATCAACCAAAAGCAAGAAGATTCCATTACACTCAACAGTGTGTTTCATGTTCCAGATATGAAGAAAAATTTATTATCAGTTGCAAATGTGGTAGATGATGAAAACTTTGTGCTTTTTGGCCCAAAAGATGTGAAGTTTCTTCGAAATATCAAGGAGCTCAAGGCAGATGTCATTCACACTGGTGAGAGAGTTAACGATTTATTTGTTTTATCTGCCTCTAGTTCATACATTAAGAAGACAAGTAGTATCGAAAATGCACATATATGGCATGCTAGGTTGGGACATCTTAACATGGAAAAATTAAAAGCTATGGTGAAATTAAATCTAGTAAAAGGATTGCCTAGCTTAAAAAAAATTTGTGAAGGAGAAATATGTGAAGGATGTTAATTTGGAAAGGCACATCGACCTCCGTTTGATAAGTCAATTTCACGATGCAAAACCCCATTGGAACTCATTCATAGTGATTTAATGGGACCAACTAGAACTTCATTTTCAGGATATTCATATATGTTGATTTTTATTGATGATTATGGTAGATACACATGGGTCTATTTAGTGAAGCAAAAATTAGAAGTTTTCAATAGGTTTGTGGAATTTAAAGAAATGGTTGAAGGAGAGCTTAATTCCAAAATAAAGCGACTACAGACCGACAATGGTGGTGAGTTTATTTTAGAATAGTTTTTATCTTTTTGCCATCAATATGGTATTAAGAGAGAATTTACTTGTGCCGAGACACCATAATAAAATGGTGTAGCAGAAAGGAAGATCAAACATTCAACAGAGATTTGCAAAAGCTAGTTACATGCCAAGAATTTACCAAAAGCTTTATGGGTTGAAGGTATGAAATGTGCATCATATGTGATTAATAGAATGCCTCTTTCTCCCATTAATATGAAGTCGCCTTATGAATTAATGTTTGGAGAAAAGCCTAGTGTTAAGCATTTAAAGGTTTTTGGCTCTATTAGCTATGCTCATGTGCTAGAATCTCAAAGAAGCAAGCTAGATGCCAAGGCGTGAAAATGCATTTTTATTGGGTAGGATGAAAGAAAAAAGGGTTGGCAATGTATGGATCCTAAATCTCATCTAATTGTTGTTTCGAGGGATGTCATCTTTGATGAAATATCCTTATATTATGAGAAAGGTGAAGTTGGTAGGAAATTGCCTATTGCTTTTACTCCTCCAACTAACTCATCTTCATCAACTATTGAGGAGCAAAGTGAAAGGGGGAGTCTAGATACTCAATAGAATAATTCAAATGAGGTGCTCAACTCACAAAGGCCAAAGAGAAATCATTGTGAAGCGAGCTCGATATAGAGATGAAAATTTCATTAGCACATATTCTTGTTTTTTTGCAGGACCAATTGATGATGAAGAACCTTATACATTTGAAGAAGCAAAAGGAAATAAGGAATGAGAGCTTGCCATGGATGCTGAAATAAATGCTCTTAAGACTAATCAAACTTGGAGTCATCCTCCACGTCAACCACCGGTTCCTTACCCTCTCTACAGGCAGGAGATTTGGGAGAAGTACGACGGCGTGACGAGCCTTCCCTTCAGGTGAGAGAAACCCCAGTATGACCTTTTGGTAGGGGCGTTACAGCCGAGGGCGAAGGAGAATTGCCCCCGTAAAGGTGGTTCCTCAACTCAGGCGTTGGAGTTGGAAGATGGATAGGTCGGGGAGCAAACCCACTGTCAGTCCGATCCTTGACCCGGGAAGTCCTCGATCCAGTGGGAGTCAGGGTCGAGGTCCGCGTGGGTGAGATGGGAATCGGCTCCAGGGGGGAGACGGCTGGACGAAACGACATGGTGGGGAATTGACACCTCTTGTGGGTTATCCTTAAAGGGGATCCCGAATCATCAGAAGCTATTCTCTCCGCCGCTAGCAAGGGAGGGAAAGGTGGTTGGGTGGCGGGAGAAGCTGTCGGGGAAGGATTGGACACCCCGGTGGGGACTACTGGTAGAGAATGAGAAGCCCCCTCTTGTTGACACGTATCTTCAGTAGCTGGGCTGACGAGCTCGAGCCTACGTGCCTCCAGCTCCTCCGGGGATGGGAATCTGCCCTTTTTAAGAGCCATTCGCAACATGATCGCAACTGCGCTGGAAAAATAAAATCCTCAGTCAGAAACCAAAGATATAAGGAATATGGAAGCTTACCAAAAGGGGTGCGCAAAGGAGTCGAGATAGGACTTAGTCCGAATAAATGCAGCAAACCCTCCTCCAGAAGCTCAGTGCTATCGAAACTCAAGTCCTTCATCTTCTCGGAAATTAAGAGAAAGTTTCGCTCTAAGTGATGATTTTTCAAGGAGGGTGGCTCAGACAACCGAGACTGTCAGTGAGTTGGCCAAGACACAGGGCCAAGTGGTTTCACAAAAAAGAATTGAGATTTTCATCCCTTCTGAGAAGAAGGAAGATACTTCAAAAGGTTTACCCTGGTTCTGGCAAAAAAGAAAAATACCCCGTCATTAATTTTTTTGGGATAAAAGAAATAGTGAAATACATGAGGAGAGGGAGGAACACCATACAACCGAAACAAAATCCAAACTCTGGTCAAAATCCGAAAGAAATTCGGGTTCAATTGGGAAAGATGAATGCGAAAGTATTGAGACACTTTGGAGAAGAACAGAGAAATGAGCAACCGTAACCCATTCGCTAACTGCCCCCAGAAGAACGTGAGATGCCCCAGCGGGGCGCGGTCAGGATGGTCATTGCCACTAGGTAGCCTTCGAAGATGGTCGATCAAAATACCATAGGTGGTCCTTAACCTATCTAAGGAGTCATTGGTGAAATTGGAATCGATTGATTTATACCGAGGGAGGGAGACGAAGGACCTGTAGCCATTTCTATGAAAAATGGGGGAACTAAAGAAGCTGAGCGTCGGAAGAAAGGAGGGACTGACGACTTACAAAGTCGAACAAAGGACAGGAACAATCGGAGATGAGGCCAAGGTTGACGGCGAGTGCGAAGACAAAAATCACACGAGCGAGGATAAGGGTATCCTGTTAAGAGAACCTATATATATCGCGCTTGTTTGATCTTGATTGGCAAACACCTGCGGTCAAAAAGGCGGGACGAATACTCAGTCATTGGATCAGGCAAGAAGATAAGGACATAATAGGGGCAATTATCATAGTCCTAATGATTGCTCGTTATCTCCGTAAATAGTCATATCACAGTAAATGTGACGCAACCTCGGCAGCGTGGCGTCGCACCCAAGACCAAAAAACGAAGCAAATTGCATAAGGGGGACATTTAAAAAGACGTGATTATGGTTAATGATGTCAAATCTCGCATTTAATGCAAAAATCTTGGGTCAAGTCCAAAAGGAGCACCAGGTGGCCGCCCCACATTTACAACACATTTGTCCAGTCAATTGAACTGTTGCCTCCTTCGATTAGACTTGAAGGGGAGACATGTGATACGGGGATAACCGAGGGATGCCACATAGCGCATAAGTCAAAGATGAAAAAGATGAGGTGGTAGTCAAAGACGAATAGCCTCCCGGCTACAGCCGCTTCCTGGCTACAGTCGCCTCCCGACTACAGCTTCCTCCCGGCTACAGCCGCCTCTCGACTATGATGGTTTGAAGTCTGGGTTGCTCAACTGTACAAATCTCAAATATCCCCGTATATTATGGAGCTGATAAAATGTTATCTCTGCAAAAACGTAGGCGTTACTATCGTTATCCTCTGAAAG
>JBBUKS010000073.1:11369875-11382549 GCA_038050645.1 Hedychium gardnerianum | reverse complement strand
AAACCACTCTACTACTCAATTACCTCAGACGCTAATCACTAGTCTGTGCTTCTTAATTTATTCCAAAATGAAGGGTCAAGCAACCCTAGATATCACAATCCCATACTCTATCTGTCATAGTTCTACTAGTTCCAACTCTAAGAAAAACCCCGTATCAAATCTGTAAATTGTCACTCAGTGATTAGCTAAATCCTCATACAAATGATATCTTCATATTTATGGCATAAAAATAATGGCTATCAATTTCTAAATCATAGACAGGGTAGTTCTTCTCGTATTTCTCCAACTGACGAGAAGTATATAATACCACTCAGCGTGCTGCATCCAAGCTGCACCCAAACCCTAAAATAAAACATCCATGTAGAGCACAAATCCATCTTCCCCAACTCGAAACACAAAGATGGTTGCAGTAACCAGTCTTTGTTTGAGCTCTTAGAGACTTGTCTCGCAAGCCTCTGTCTATATAAATTCCTCTCCTTTCGTGGTCAATCTAGTCAATGGCAGAGCGATGCTGGATAAACCCTCTACAAAGCTCTGGTAATATCTAGCCAATCCTAGAAACTACGGACCTCTTTTACTGACTTCGGTTGCTCACGACAAAGCGTCTCCAACACTATACGAAAATGCTGCTCGTGTTCCCTCTCAGTCCGAGAATATATCAGAATATCATCAATGAAGATAATAACAAACTGATCTAAATACTCAAGGAATACCCGATTCATCAGGTCCATAAAAATAGTTGGGGCATTGGTGAGCCCAAATGGCACCACCAAAAACTCATAGTGAATGAGGGAGACGGATCGCTTAAGCGCTCAGAAGAGAAGGAGAGGAAACAGGTTACGACGGTGTTGATTGGGGGCATCAACCAAAGCTGCCGATTGGAGCAGCACCGACTGCTATTGGGCCCAACGCTTAGGGTATCGCTGACGACGACGATGTGGTGGCGTCGGGTGAGAAAAGAGATTGAAACTTGCCTCTCCAATTGAAATCCATCCGTGGGCAAATAGCTGGCAGCTAGCCGATAGCGTCGATGGTCGACGAAGTTGAGGTGCGATTGTGTGAAATCGAATGAGGAGACGTCAGCGTTGTTATGGACAAAGTTGAGGTATCTCCGACGGCATCGAGATTGGGCGGTGGCTGGTGGTGAACTCGATCGGAGCAGAAGGAGTCGGTGATGGTTCGGCTGAGGAAAACGTCGAGTGAAGAAGTAGAGAATCAGGGGTGAAGAAATGAATCTCGATGAATAGTGGAAGAGGTTAAGAAAAGTTAGATTTAATATGTTTTGGTTTGGGTTAATTAATTTTAGAGCTTAGGTCTAAATAACTCAACTTAGGCTTTAATTAATCTAGCCTTAGGGTTTTGATCAAATCCACTTAGGGTTTAATATTTATAATTTAGGTTAATTAATTCCAACCTTAGCTTAAATTAAACCAATCAACTCTCGTTTAAATAGATATTTCGAATAGGCTTTATCAAAAACCTACTATTTATATCCCCGTAAACCTTTCCAATTAACTCCAATTAAGTACACAAAAATCTCCAATTTTTTAAAATAATTTTTCATAAATTTTATTTCCCAATTAATAAATCTTATATTATTATTTTAAATTAGTGTATTTAACACTGAATATATGTAATCTAGATGTAATTGTTATAAATTTGTATACAGGATGAAATGGTTAAATGAGAAAATTTTGTAAACAAAAATTAGATTTTGCGACGAATTTTGTGACGAAAATGGATTCATTGCAAAAAAAATGAATTTCGCGACGAAAATGAATTCGTCGCAAAATATCGTAAAATCACTGTTATATCGCAAATTTGCACCGAAAAAATAATTCATCATAGATTTGCGACGAAAAAAAAAGTCGTCGCAGATTTGTGACGAAAAAAATTCATCGCAGATTTGTGACAATTTTTTTTTCGTTGCATATTTGATTTTATGATTTTTTGTGACGAAAAAATTTTTCGTCGCAAATTTGTGACGAAAAAAGTTTTCGTCGCAAAATTTGCGACGATTTTAATCATTTTCGTCGCAAAATTTGGCAACGCCTTTTTTGGGACGAAAAATTTTTTGTCGCAAAATTCGTCCTAGATTATTTTTATGACGATTTTTTTAAAAAAAAATTGTCACAAAATTTATCCCAAAATTATCATTTTTTTTGTAGTGTCAAACAATCCTACATAGGATACTGTCAGAGATCTACAACAGATATGCGAAGAACTTAAGCGAACGCGTAAAGTAGAAAACTATAAATTTGCACCTAAATCCAGAGACATCCTTATCTACATTGTCGCTAGAAGAATCTAAAGATCAAAACACCAATTAGTCATAGGGCGTGATCTTCTATAGGTGTGAGGGCAACGACTTCGTAATCTCGATCCGATGGGAAAAACAAGAAAGTCGTTCATTACCTGTCCTACAGGGATCACACCCTTATATACATATCGGGTCCAAACTCATTAGCTATCCATCAATGCTAATGGTAATGAGCTAATGAGTTTTACACATGAGTTCACATCCAATAACACACAAACTCTTGATTAAATATCAAATTAGATCACATTAATAAGTTTGTCTGACAAATTTGTATGTTAACAACTAACATGTTAGCCTAGCTAATAGAGATTAAATCCAACAATATATTCCTGTCAAAAACACTTATTGTCAAAAATCATTCATATATATTTCACTCCATTAGAATTGTTCAACGTTTTTTTCCTTTATCCCTTTGTTGATCTAATCATCGGCTGATCAAATTCTATTAGAATGACGTGGATTTTAACTTGCAATCTTTAAAAGAGTCCCTTGTCACTTGCAATCTCGAAAAGAGTCATCATGAATTAGTAAATTGTTATTCAAAGGTTTGTGAGAAAATATTTTAGGATTTTATTATAATTAATTTTGGGGGTTTTCTTTTAAAAATGAACTATTTGTTGTGTTTTTAGAAACCTACAATCATTCTATTCTATGGTATCATTTTGACTATTCGAGTCCTATAAATCCAAATCCATGTAGAACTTTTGTGTCTCTTAAAGACTTTGGAGTACTTCTTTGCACTAGTTTTGTTTGTATAAAGTCTTAAATAGTCATCTAAAAATTCTAAACAAAATTATTAAATGATCTAAATTGGTCATTTTTAAAATAAAAAAACTCTCTTACATGCGCATGTTCTTAGAACTTTTGAAGTTATTTTGTATTATAATTTTTATTGTTTGACTTCTAGAAACTCATTTAGAAATTTTGGCGAAATTGTTAAATGAATTTAAAATGGTCATGTTTTGCATAAAGCAAAAAGAAAAAAAAAAGAATTTTTTACACATGTTGAAATCAAAAGTCAACTATGATGAAAAAAGAAAAATCTTAAATTATTATTAAGAAATATGGGCTTGAGGAATTTAATATCAAAAGTCTAACTTCAAACCTACGAGCCATTGATACTGTCTTCTCAAACTTAGGTATAATTAAGTAGATTATCATATAATAAATTTATAAAATTAAATAAAAATTAATTTTTGATAAAGTCGATAAAAATATTCTTTCATGTGATGATTTATTTTAATATTTTTTTTAATAATATGAGACAATCATAAATCATAGAGATCCATCATAATGATAATTTTCATCTTAATTTATAAAATCAAACTTAAAATATATTTCACAGCCTCCAACACGGAAGTGAACCAAGTTGTCACTACGATGAAAATATCATTGAGGCTAAAGATGATATTCGAGACCCGATAATATATTTTTATAAGAGGATGTGTTAGTTCTAATACAACCATTATCCATGATACAATAAATGGATTATAAGTAATCTAACCAAATAGTAGAAAGGTACTGTGAAGAAATGCCTTATTGAGAATTAATTGATATCGCTTATCGATCAATGTTCATCATTATAACAACTCAACGATCATGATAATTATTTTTTTTAATCAAGATATTTAATTTTTTGAATTGATTAATTCTAAAAATGATTGATTTAATTTTATAAAAAAAATTATTGATCATTAAAATAAATCAAAAAATACTCATAGAAACTTATTTAAACGGCCAATATTTTTATATTTATCGTCTTTTTGAATATAATATATCATAATTTAAATTTAAATTTTAGATATATAATTAATTATTTAGAAAATTTAATTGCTGCACCGCAGTCCAAGAGAAAAAAAAACTGATTTTCAATGATAAACTAATAATTAATAAGATGTATTTAGTGGCAGTGGTTACGTTAACAAAGATGACTAAACACTGCCATTTATCAAGCTAAATTATACAAATATGAAGATTTCAATTCACATTATTTATTTATGAAAAAAAAGTATTTACATTTAAATTTATATTGTATACTAGGTCATGCAGGTCTAATCGTAGCATTCATGTGGATTATCTGCTTGTATGGATTTAGAGTTGGCAAGCGAAAACTAATTTATTTGTTAGCATGCCCATTTAATATTTAAGTATAATAATTAGTCATATATATGTTGGTACAATCAATTCATTTCAGACCAAGATCGAATTGACTTGAGTTTAGATTTTGATATTTAATTAATATATTAGTTTGTTGAGTGAGATATTAAATAGGTTAAAGTTAACTGAATATTTGATAATCCATCAATATATTAAGTTGATTGAGCAAAAAATTAAGCAGATCAAGATTGATTGGATACTTGACGATATATGAAAGGTCCAAGTAAGTCATAATTGACTAGACACTTGGTGATTAAAAGTTCAATAGAGAGTTGGCAAGTGAAAAATCCAAGTGGGTCATGGGTGACCGAACATTTGGCGGTTGGAAGTCCAACATGGAGTTGACACAAGATGAAATTTTCAAGTGGGTCACGATTGATCAAACACTTGGTGATAGGAAGTTCAAACAAGTCAAAGAAGACCAGATGTTTGGCATGGATGAAGTCCTGACAGGTTAAGGGTGACTGGATGCTAGGCGCATTAAGTCTCTATAGGTCAAGGATGACCAAATGTTGAGTGAAAGAAACTCTGGTCTATTAAGATCAACTAGATACTAGACAAGAAAAGAATTCAACCTTGAAAAGATTGAAATAGGAGTAGCAGTAGATTAGCAAACCCTAAACACCGAATTCGGGATCAAGAGGTTCGAGCGCTAGAAAATGTGCTCGAGGTGTTGGTGCAATCATCCTCGAATCAAGGTTGACCGAGTTGACTAAGTTCAGGTTGGCTCGAGCTTGAGTTTCTATGTTTGATAATATGTGAGAGAGAAGTCAAGTAGGTCAAGGAAAAATCAGATACTTGACTTGGAAAGTCCTAACTGAAGGACAAGAGAAGACCTAGTTGGGAACTAGGCAAGGGAAGTCCTAGCGAGAGGCTAAGCAATGGAAGACCTAGTGGGAACTAGGTAAGGAAAGTCCTAATTGAGGTTAGGCAAGGGGAAGTCTTAGCTGAGATTAGGCAAGGGAAAGTCATAATTGAGGTTAGACAAGTGAAAGTCCTAACTGAGAGATTGGCAAGGGGAAAGTCTAAATTGGTTAGGGAGGACAAGACATTTGGTGATCGGAAGTCCTAAATAAGATTAGGTAAGGGAAAATCCTAACTAAGATTAGACAAGGGGAAGTCCAAGTGGTTCAAGAAGGACTAGACACTTTGCATGAGTGAGAAAGTCCCAATAGGTCAAGGTTGATCAGATATTTGGCAATGAAAATTCCCAACAGGTCACGAATAACTAGATGTTGGACAGAGCAAGTCCTGATAGGTTAAGGTCTATCAGATACTAGGCAAGACCTAAATTCAGGCCTGAAAAAATTGAATTTAGGGTTACCAATTGATTGATGCAATTGGTGGCTCAAGACAATCGATTGGCAATTGGTTTTCTTGAGTGGACAGTGGGCCAATCGATTGGATGTTGATTTTCTCAAGTGAACAATAGTCCAATTGATTGGAAAACAAAAGATGGGGAATCGATTAGAGCAATCGATTTTGCCTGTTTCTCGAGTGAATAGAAGGTTTATAAATCGATTGGGGCAATTGATTCAGCCAAAGTTCTTGAGTGAACAGAAGACCTTAGAATTGATTGAGATAATTGATTAGAGGCTAACCAATCGATTGGTATGACTTATCAATTGATTGGACAGACAAAAGAGAGTCATTCTGTAGGTTTTGAACGATTGAGCTAACGTGACAATCGATTGGGAGTAAGGTCAATCGATTGAGAGGCGTTTTCCAGTCCAAGAGAAACCCTAGAAAAGAGAATTCGTGAAGTATTTGAACGAGCCGGTTCTTGAGAAGTTAGAAGTGAAGTGCTACTGCATTTCCAACTGATCAAGAGACATTTCCAAACAACAAGAGATCAAGCAAGCAAGGTTATTCATTATAAAATCATTTTCGATTGTATTTTTTTGTGTTTTGTATTTCTTGTTATATTCTCGTGTTTGAGCTTGTACGAGGCTTCTCCACCTCTAGAAAGTTTCCGAGAAGGAGTCATTCATAGTAGTTTGGATTAGTCACCTCAAGAAGGTGGATACCAAGTAAAATCCAAGCGTTAGCATTGTGGAGTCTTCGCTTCGAGTTTTCGCTGCCATTCAAGTTCAAAAAAGCGAAGTGAACTATTCACACCACCCCCCTCTAGCTCATACGGTCGGCCGCGAGGAATGTTGAGTATCGACTTACACAACAACTCACTCGAGCTCGGAACTCAAGTTGGTGTTTGACCAAGTTGGAACTCGAGAACCCATTCGGGTGCCAGAAAATGTGCTCGGGGTGCTCAGTCGATCGTGAGGAATGATGAGTACTGATTCCTTTGTGTACAACAACCCACTCATGCTGGGGACTCGAGTTGGTGTTCGAACAAGTTGGAACTCAAGAACCCACTTGGGCTCAGGACTCGAGTCAGTATCCAGACTTGGAGTCTAGACACTACAGTTGGCCACGACCTCAACCCACTTGAGGTCGGGTCAGATTGTATGTGCGATAACTGTAGCAGCGAACAGAATGGTTTGTTCAACTGCTCAATTACCAATCGACTGTTAAATCAGTTCGAATGAACAAAATTCTTCCAAATTGATTGTATAGTTCGACTGTTGAGGTATCAATCGATTGCTTGGGTTGAGCAATCGATTGATGTTGTAGAAAAAGAGACGTTGAGAGTTCAACGGTCGAGTCAATGGTCAACAATCGATTAGTGAAGGCTAACAATCAATTATTAGGCGAAAATCAGCCTGAAACCAATGCTATAAAAGAGGGTTTCATTTATATTAGATGGTGTCGATTCGTAGAGGTTTGAGTACAAAGTGTTGTTGCATTTTCGAACCATCAAGATACAATTCCAAGCAACAAGAAAGCATCCAAAATAAGATTCTTGTAAAGTAGTTTACTTTCATGTATTTTCTTTTATATTTCATATTCTTGTTGTATTGTAGTGAAAACTTATTGTAAAGACTTCTCCGCCTCCGAAAGATTTCTGAGAAGGAAAAAGTTTAGTGGTGATAGATTGCTAGGATTAAGCCTCTTTGTGAGGTGGCAAACCAAGCAAAATATTGGTGTTGTGCATGTGGCGTTGGTTTGGATTCAAATTATCCACTATGCATTCAAACGACGAGCACGAGGTTGAGACAAAGTAATCAGAGCTATTCAACCCCCCCCCCCTCCTCTAGCTCTCACAGGTCCTAACAATATGCTTCTATTTATATGCTATATCTTACAAGTTTTCTCTACCTTCAATAGATACTATTTCAATTTGCATCGCCTTCCACTTCTATGATACCTAGAATGATGGAGAAAAGTACCAACTCTATTTCTTCTTTAAAAAGTGATTGTAGCTTCCTAATACAACCCAATATTGCATCAAACTACTACAACTAACCCATTGATTATCAAATTTTTATGATTTTGATCACCTTTGTATATGATGCATTATTATCCATGGCAAGTGATTCTATTTACAAAACCAATTAACATATCCTACCCTTAATGACATCTACAAGTGTTGATACCCTCTTTTGAGAGATCTAATGATCTTTGCATCTTCAATTGAAACAACTTACTTTACACCTTTCAAAGGTTCAAAATGGTTCCCAACAATAAGCACAAAATTTGATGCTCTTCTTTGCAATAGAAGTTAGACTTGTTCCAAGAATTGCATCCATGAATGTTGTAACTCTAAAATGGATTTTCCACCTAAAGTATCATCCATGACGTTGTTATCATTATCTTATATAGGGGGAGAAGAGAGATAAAAAACTATACCACCTCTTCCTATTCGAATGCACCTGTATTAGAGGGTGTGTCCTTGCTTTTGTAAGTGCATTAAATTGGCCTTAGTATAGAGACCCTCAATGTCTAGGATCGAAAGCACAACCTCTTCAGACTCTAGATGGTCGGGCGCTCAGCCACTTGGCGCTCGGGCGATGCGCTCGGGTGCTCGAGTGATCAATGCTTGGGTGCTTGGGCGATCAACGCTCATTGGGTTCTCGGGAGTATGCTTGGGTGCTCGGGAGCGCAACCCACTCTGGTGCTCGGGTCCTCAGCCACACAACGCTCCGGATGCTTGAGAGTGTAACCCACTCGATAGTTAGGGTGCTCGGCCACTTGGCTCCCGAGGTACTCAAGCGCTCGGGCTCTCAAGGTGCTCGGGGTTTGCAACCACTTGTTCGACCACTTGGCTCCAGGGGTGCAAGGAGTTTGACACTCGTAACATACTCAAGCTCAGGCAATCATCCGACGCCCGCAACCCACTCGGGCTCGAGAAACTGACTTATTCAACGATCTTCTGTCTGAGTGACGTAGAAATGTCCAACTGACCTGGCTGTTGACTTGGCATAGGTTGGATACCAATGGTATCATGAGCCCCCCCTCTAAATCGAGTCAAGGAGTTTGTAGCGTGCGAGACTCGATTAGAGTGTCTAGGATAGCAAGATGACAGTTGGACTGATAAGGTTGAACTAGAAAAGTGTTGGAGGGGAAATGATTATGATTATGTCCAGATTTATCTAAATATAATCGAACCTGATGTGAATATGGTGATTCGAGTTGAGAGAGATTGAGAAGGGGGGATATTGTGGAGGATATTGTTGAGGCGACTCTGTCCCAGATAGAAAATTGTTAAAGGCGACTTTGTCCGAGAGGGAGGAAAATTTGAGACGACTCTATCCCAAATAGAGGAATTTTTGGAGGTGACTCTGTCCTTGATAGAGGAAAAATTTGAAGCTGACTGCATTCAAGATGGAGAAAATTTGGAGATGACTTTGTCCCTGACAGAGAAATTTTTTGAAGATGATTCCATTTGAGATAGAGAAAATTTTAAAGGTGACTCCATTCTAGACGGAGAATTAGAGACGAATCTATCCCTAACAAAGGAAAATTTTGAAGGTGACTCCATCCGAGATGGAGAAAATATTTGGAGGTGACTCTATCCTGATAAAGGAAAATTTTAGAGGCAACTCTATTCCTATCAGAGGAAATCTTTGAAGCTACTCTTTCCCTAATAGAGAAAAAAAATTGAAGGTCACTCCATCTGAGATGGAGAAAAATTTTAGAGGCAACTTTGTCCCTAACAAAGGAAAACAATTGAAGGCGACTTCGTCCAAAATGGAGGAAATTTTTTAATCCTTGACTAATTCTAGTTTAAAGAGATATAAGTACAAAAAGATCCACAAGAACACATAAATGATTCACGAAAATAAGCGAAAATCTAATACTAGTAGTACTTAAAAAAATAGTAGATCAATAAAGTAATGTGAAAGGATAAATTGAGGAGGAAGTCTTTAGATTTCTCAACGTCTTCTCTCATGTTTCCTATCGACTGCGCCAAAATGATGCGATATCCCTACCACATCATTTGAGTTTGCGATGATGGTGAGGGCCGAAGAGGCTTTCTTTTGTGATACAATTGCTGACGAAACTTTTAAGATTATAAAGAAGCTTTCTTTTTCCGACGTGGTCGATCTATGAGGAATAACATGTGTTAGAGGGCTTGTTGAAAGTTTCCCCATGAAGATCCTTCTGATGCTTAAGTTATATTCTAGAAAAAAAGAGAATAACAAATAGATGAGATAGCCTAGAATAACGTTCTCATCATTATCATCCATGATATTGGTATCAACAGTGAAAAACTATACCACCTCTTCCCATTTAGACGCAGGGGTTGGGCACTTAGCCACTAGGCACTCGATGTGCTTGGGTGATCAACGCTCGAGTGATCAACGCTCGGGTGTTCTAGTAATCTGTGTTGGTCAGGTACTCGGGTGCACAACCAGCTGAGGCGCTCGGGTGCTTGTCCACTCGGCGCTCAGGGTGCTAGGGAGCGTAACCCATTCGGCAATTGTGGTGCTTGGCCACTCGACTCCAAGGATTCTTTTCCACTTGGCTCTCGGGGTGCTAGGGCGCTCAAGCTCTCTAGGTGCTCAGGGTGCTCAACCACTTGGCACTTGGGGTTCTTGGACTCTCAGGGTGCTCTACCACTTGATCCCAAGGTGCTTGGGAGTTTATCTCTCGTAACCACTCAAGCTCGGGCAATCGTTTGGAGCTTGCAATCCACTCAGGCTCGAGCTCAAGAAACCAACCCATTTAACGATCTTCTATCTCAGTGACATGCACGCATCTGGTTGACTTGACATAATTGGATATCAATAGTATCAATATTCATAGACACTTTATAAATACTAAGTATCATATCAAAATGAGTTCTCATGATAAGTTAGTAGCCCAATAGGTTATTCTTCAAATCTATCTATCTATCTATCAATATTCATAGACACTTTATATATAAACACATGAGACACATGAGATCAAAATAAAACATATTTTAACTACCAATCAAACCCAAAGTTTGACATTTCTAGTTGAATTTGTAGTGGCATGATAAGCTTCATGATATATTTTTCTCCCTTTAACATTAAAAATATTACCTTGTGATTATTTGAGAATCAAGAATAAACAAAACACACTCCTAGTTTATAACATAAAAATAACTCCATGATATGTTATAATATAGATTTTTTTTTGTCTTCTATCAGTAATAATTTAGTTTTAAAAAATTGTCATGATTCTCCTTTATATCAAAAATCTATCTCGTGATTATTTGAGAATAGATAAATCATAAATCAACAACTTATATGATATAACATAAAAAAAACTTAGTTAATTGACATAAAATTTTATGTTATAAAGTTAAAAAGATTTCAAATATTTGACATAATATAATCTAAATATATAAATAGATTGAAACGATTTAACATATTTACAAAGATAATTAATTTTAGAAATATTAATCTTTTATATTATAGAATTCAACTTTTTTAAAATATCATTTTGATGCCGAGGAGTCGAATTTTTAGAAGTTATAACTTTTAACTTAGGTTAAATCATGAGTGTTAAATATGGCTACTTAAAATAACAAAATTATATGAGTTAATAGAGAAAGACCCCAACACAAAATTTTAGGGACTTTTGAAGATTTTTGGGGAATTTAATCGAAATTATACGAATTATTTAGAGTTATTCCTATTTTAATTGAGAGTTGATAAATGTTATTAACCTATGATTTAATTTTATAAACCCTAAGTTGAGTTAATTAAAGTAAAGCTAATTCAATTAAAAACCTAAGTTTATAAAAACCTTTCATTCCCGATCCCTTCCACTCGATTTTCCCTGATTTCTCTTCTCCTCACCGTGTCTCTCCACTCGATCTTCTTCTTCCTCCTCTTCACCGGGCGATCGTCGCCGGTGTCTCTTTCTCTGACAACCCAACCGGATACAGAAGAGCAGGCTATCGGTATCCCTTGCCACCAACCATCCTTCTTCATCTTCGATCATCTTTGATCCCAGTCGCGATGCCTCATCCATTGCCGCCGATGCCGTGGCCACTGTCTCTCGCCAACAACCAGATCTAAGGCTAGCTGTGATCGAAGAGCTCTAGTTTTCCCCTCAACTCCGGCCACCCTAAGAGTCGATCTTCGCGGGGTAGAGTTCGTCACTCTTGGCCATGGATCACAAACTCATCTCCTTCACACCGCCAGAGTATGAAGAGGCTATCGGAGAGACGAACTTCGGCACTCTCATCTGCCTGAGCCCTGGCTAACCACTGTGGTGCATCTCTACAATGTCAAGATTCGTTCAATTTTTGTTTAGATTGAAATCCGACGTCATCCATCTCCTGCCACCTCCAAACAGCCGGCAACACATTGATTTAGGGCTTCTCTTGTAGACCTTGTGTTGCTCCGGCCAGTTGTAGGGGCTCCCTGTCCTGTCGTTCATCAGTAGGATTCTGACCATCAGGGTTGTTGAGTTGTTGCTGCCAATTTTCGGCCAGCTACCACTAGTAAGGGCAGTGGATCATTTAAGCTTAGAGGGTGTCAAAAATATTTGATGTCTTCTCTTCTTCCAGTAATGTGGAGTTAGAGTTGTTGATGGGGTAAGGTTTTGTGATGATAAGTCGATAGAGGTTGTTTGGAAATTCTTTAGAGTTGATCTGTGTAATGCCATATTGATGCAGATTGTTCCAGTTACTTAGCGTCGGCCAGGGTTTGCTCTGGCCATCTATTCCCTATTTTCGATCATCACCATCATCAAGTATATTTATTGTGGTTGTGAATTTAGATATTTGGTATGTGTTGAATCAAGAAAGGAAATGAATATATATGAATTGTAGTTTTGAAACCCTTGATAAATAGGGTTATGGTTATCATGGTAAATGAAT
>JBBUKS010000073.1:11326179-11355150 GCA_038050645.1 Hedychium gardnerianum | reverse complement strand
CCCCCGTGATTTACCTCCTCCGTGTTGGTCCTGGGACGAACTGGCGGGGGCGCTGGGGGCGAGCGTTTCGCCTTTTGTCACATTAGTTTTTACTTAAAAAAAAAACCAGCAGATGATTAAACAGAGCTTAATGACAAGGTTGTTTACCATCTCTCTTAAACATTACATAATAATCTCAACCCCGGCCTCAAACTAATGCTCTATTTCTTTGGAGGTACGGGGTTGAGGAATCAATTTCCAGAGAGGAGGAAAAGAAAAGAAGAGGGAAATTTTTTTTGCGACAAAGCTCGCGGAAAGGAAAAGAAAAAGAGAGATGAAAAAATAAAAACGACGAAGTTGCTACGACTTGAGCACTTGTGACTCGTGGTGTAGACAGACTAACACAGGAGGACCTATGGTTTAGTAAGTCATCATTTTTTATTTGAATATCAGATTATATATATATCTTTTAGAGATTTAAATTTATTACGGGGTAAAATTCATAACCGCTCTAATTTTTAATTCAAAAAACATTATTTAGGATTTTTTTAGAGACTCAAAACATCTTCTTTATTATTTTTAATAATTTTTATTTTTATAATATTCAGGATATTTTTGATAATTTTAATATTTATAAATTAGAGTTTATCTATTAAAGCATCTGTTTAGCTTATCCTTTGTTATTAAATAATATTTTATTTTTTAGTAAAATTTAGAGGACGATCATTTCTTTTTATTTTTTTTATTTCTCTTCTTATATTTTTCATAATTTTTTTTTCTTTTCAGTCCGTAAAATAATTATTATTCTGCCCAATATATTGCGCTATGTGCAACCACCTCACACGATGCCCATGAGCTCACGTAGGTGAGACGAAGATTTGACAAAAGGCGGATGGTGACTTTCCATCTAATTTGAGCGAATAAAAAACTCAAAAAAATGATAGATATAAATCTATCCGTTCATTATTTTTTAAATAAATAAATAGATAAAGGATGGATAATCCGTCCACGTTCGTGAAGTAAACAATGAAATCCCTTCGGGACAGACAATTGACTAATATATAAAATATTATTATCGTAAAATATGAGAATCAATTTTTAATTAATAATTAAATTTTTATTTTTCTCGTATACTAATCATTACTCATTTAATAATCATTCTTAATTTATTTTTTTCGTATAATTTAAAAATAGATAAATATTATTACTTTTTGCCACCTGGGAGTAAACAATGAATTTTTTTTCGTAATCTTACGAATTTTTTTCCTTATATAAGGCAAACTCTAGAGACTGCTTTTGGAACACAGGAACAGAATCAACGTTCCTGGCCCATTAAACGGATTCATTCATTCCGACTCAACTCAAGCCTTCCGTCACATCTCCCCCAACTCAGACACGGGCACGAACGCACTTCTTCCTCGTCCGATTCGTAACCCTAGAAGACTTCTGCCGATCTCCTCCGCCCGCTACGTGTTTCCGCCACCAATCAGCTCTCCCGTGAATCAGGTATGTTTCCATCTCCATCTACCTTCTCCTCTTTCTCCACCAAATCAGGTACGATTATACGATTATATGGTGGAGCTACACACGACAAGGAATTGGAGCTGGCGGCTGCCGTGGCGTGAGCGTGGCGGCGATGAATGGAACGCTCTGCTTGCTGCAGGCGCCACCCAGTTCCCGCGTAAGCTGGGACACCTTAGCGAAGAAGAGGACGGGCATCCTGATCCTTCCCCACTTTAGTGTGGCAGTCGTTGTTGGCGCGTTGAAAATTTCTTTTCTATTGCATGTTCTTGCTAACAAAAGTTGTGCAATCATGTTAACACAGAGGAAATGACAATAATAGGATGCAAGCACAAAGAAAGATTAATGCTAACAAATCAAGTTTAATGTGGTTCAAACCTCAGTCCTCGGTTGTGTTTATCTCTGCTAGATGCAATCATGCACCAGCAATATGGCTATAGCGATTGTGCATGAATGCCAAGAAGAAACAGAACATTGCTTATAAAAGACGAGCCTCATTGATTACATTTTGAATTACTTCTGTCAACTACCGAAATCACCTTCAGTTGGCTGAAATCACCTTCAGTGAACTGATATCATCTCACCTTTAGCCGTCTGGAATTCAAACTAAGGAGCCATCGCAAACAATTGTTCAACAACTGTCGGCAGTTTAGTTGACTCAAAATGGCTCCAGCCGACTCAAATCGTTTTTAGTTCATTCAACTTCAATAGAGTGTATTCTATTTTTGAGCAAGGAGGCTTTAGTCAACTTAGCGCTCGACTCAACTCTTCAGTTGACTTGGAGCACTTCTGGTTATTCAACCTATAGGAAATTCTAAGATTACTTGCTCACACCTTCATATGTCTGAGTAAAGCTTTGAGATTGAACTCGAGTGCCAATTATAACTAGGAACCCTTATTTTTTGGTTAAAAGTTCTCTACAAGACAAATTAGGCAGCCCTCTACCTAGTTAACCTATATCATCCCTAGATGATGTTGCCCAAAACACGTGAATTGAGATTACATTCACACATAATTCTTGCATCTTACTATACCAATTTGTTTAACAATCCATGTCTTTGACTTCATGCCCGAAAGTTGCTCTCTTAGGGTTTCTACATGTTCCTAAAGGTCTCACCGCTATGACTTCATCTATGGATTGCTAAGATTTCATCTGCGCAGCAATAAGCCTCGCTTTTGGGACTTCACTATTTGCCCAAAGGTTTGGCTGAAGCCTCTAGGACTTTCGCTCTATCGGATGTCCTATATCATCCTTTTCCAATATCAACAAAACTTCATGTGCAACTCGCCAACACCCGCAAAACTAATGTACACATTAGACACAGTGGCAAACCTAAATTAAATCCTTTACTATATATCAAAATATCTTGGTCAAACTCGACCACTTGGGGCATCATTGTACCAACACATACTATCACATTTTCTCCACCACTGTTGTGCCCATGGAAGGCAAAAGGTCGCTACTTTGAAATGCCGATGAGACTATGGTAGGTTTCCCCTTATTCTGATGAAATCTTTGGGGTGAGTGTGTGTGTGGGGGTGGGGTGGGGGGTCTTGTAGCACCTTGGAATCCATCAAATTGAGGTAGAGGGGAAGAGGCAGGATTTTAGGGCCTTTAGCAGAGATATGCAGGTGAAGAGGGAGAAGAAGATATATGTCCTCAACTTTGGATGTTTTACTGTCTTTGACTTCTTATCTCTGTCCGTGATTGATCATGCTTAAATATTCCTTTATTTCAATCAAGAAAATAAAGGGTAGAATTATACTGCTAATTATAAAGAACACATTAAAGACACAAGTAGGCAAGGTTTAATCTCAAGGAACATTCAGGAGACACCCTTTTGAGGGAAGACAAGGGAAAGAAACACAAACTCAAATTTTTGGTGCTAAACTACCTAGATTCCACAGAAGCTTTTATTCTATTTATGTACCAAATATATACTATCTGTTCTCTCTGCAATTTTCTATATGCATGCAAGAAAAATTGACGCCAAGCCCTGCTTGCTGTCCTATCATAAATCATATATATGAAGAGAGATAATTTTGATGGGTAAATGCAGTAGGGTACTCAACGTCCAAGTTCTGTTGTGTTTGAGTCTCTTCTTCGAAGAGGAGCAGATATTCTTCTCAAATCTTCCTCTTCTTGACCACTGGAAGCTTAGTTGTTTTGCCTGGCTTAAGCAACTCTATATGTCAATAAAAGCATGCATCATATCAATATGCATTTTGGACTTTTCCCCTTGCTAACACCAGTTGGATTTTGTCCATTGCCAACTCCTATTAGACTTCATCCATTGCCAACATCTTCAGTCCAATATTCATTGCCAACACCTGCTATTCTTTCTCTGATGCTAATACTTGTTGAACTTCTCAACTACTAAGTGTCTAGTCAATCTTGATCGGACTTTATTCAATATAAATATCTAGTTAATCATGACCCTATTTGACACATCAACCTAACTTAAACACTCAACTCAAGTACATTGCCCAAACATTTGGGTCTAACAAGACCATGCTGAAGCATAACTGCACCAACAATGAGTATTGTAAATGGTTTGAAGGTGTTATAGATTCTAGAAGTAGCTAGATTCAGATTAATTGCTTTAATTTTAAATTGTTTCTTCTCCCTCTTTTATTTTACAAATTTTTTTTTGAGTGTTTATTGAAGTTTGTTTTGTCATAGAATTAGTACATGTAGATAGAAGGTGGAGCTCCTTTTGACAGATTACGACTTCAATAGATCCTTACTTAACTTGTTCAAAAAAAAAAGAAAAGGAAGATGTAGATAGCTAGTGACTTTTGTTGCTTTTGTTTAAATGTTGAGTATGATAGTGGATATGTTTTGATCTATGTGCAAGTTTTGGTCATACAAATGGTGGATATGTTTGATATATGTATAAGTTTTGCAATTTGGTGGTAGTGTTTGATATTAGGTTTTGCAAAAAAAAAATGTTGTCTCTATATATGTCCCTTGGACAATTTGTCTTTTTATGTTATTCCTTAGTGCAACCAAATATAGGAATGGAATTAAGCATTCCACTTTTATTTTTTCTTCAATCCATTCCTTTCTCATTCCCATTCTATTCATGTGTACCAAATACAACTTTATAACCTTAATATTTATCTAGCCGCAATCTTTTATCAACCCTAACAACCATTATTTCCTTCTACCCCAATCCCACATGTGACAGTCTTGATTGCTATGCCTCTCCACTCTGACAATGCATGCAGATCTTCCTCCCTAGGACACTGCTGACTCTGCTTTACTGATACTGGATTCTGGTTCCAAACCTTTTGCGTGATTTCTGGTTGTCTCTGTCGTCAAGCTGTCAGATGTTGATTTGCGCTTAAGGGTTTTCTCTGATTTCCGCCTCATACTTCTACTTCAGCTTGTACTTTGATCCCCTCTCTGATCTCTTTGCTCTGCCTTTGCCAGCCTCCCAATCTGATGATCTTTCTTCTGCTGACTGTCCCTTGCATTCAGCTACCCTTCTCCTCTAGCCATCATGCACGACTTAACCTATTTGATTGCTCGGGTAGAGATGCAGCCTACTCTGCACAGTTGCTCAAGTATAAACGATAGCTTTAAGAAATCTTCTCGTCTTGATACATCTAAACTAAAGTCCACTGCCTCATCACATAAAAATTTGACAAAAGTTGTGAGATACCATTTAATTTTTATTTTGACAAGTGAATTCTTCTACATGTTTGTCCTTTTTCTATCTTGTTCCTATTAAAATACTTTGGCCCTGCACCAGTTCTCTTTGTTTGCCTATTTGTTTATGGCTATATAAAAATTGTCTTTTCAGAAGTGTGTAGAATCTTTAATCAATACCTTTAGAGAAATACATGGCATCTGAAATGTTTTGCATCTTCTGTTGTAATAATTTCCTTCTCACCCTAGTCTTCTGCTTATCTTGCAACATGTAGCCATGAACTTTCTCTACTGATGCATTTCGAACATTTTTTGGTTCTATTAAATTGTAACACTATGTGCAATTGTAGGTGATTCATGGCTTAATTATAACACTATAGTCTTCTTCGAGCCTTTGCCATGGATGCCAAGGACATCCTTGGCCTTCCCAAGAACTCATTCCCTGGTGCTCAGGAGAAGAAAACCCGACCTCAGAAGGATTCCCAAAGGAAGCCTGATGGCATCCATCGAGAGGTAAACACCTTTATTTCTCCCTAGTTTAAAATTTTCTACCTCACATTCATCGCATCAATTATGGATTTCTTTTGGTACCTAGGTTTATGCTCTTACAGGAGGGATGGCACCGCTTATGCCCACAATAGAGATCTCCCACTTGAAGAAACGACAATATTCAGAGAAAGAAGAAAAGGTAAACAAGATTTAGTACCTTATATAGTTTTTTCATTTTTCATCTTGTTCGATTTTTTCTTTCTTCCTTTCGATTTCCTTCTCAAATAACAAGGATTTTTATTCAAGAGCTTGCTTACTTTAGGATTGTCACTAGGTTATGTGTATTAGGTTGAAATAGAATGGCATGGAAGTGGTTGATTCTCCTCCTGTGATTCCTTTGCAATTCTCGAATTGACATTTGAGGGTAAAATGATTATTCTGAAGGAATTATTCCCTTCCATCGATTCTATAATGGACTGAATGAGCCGAGATGTAAGGCTTGCCAGATTATTTGGATGTCGTTGGTTGCACTGAATGAGCAAGCCAAAGGGATTTGGTGGACTAGATGGGTTTGATGTGTTGGTGTTGGGCAAATTGGACAAGTTAAGTAGATCTTGTGGGTTACTTGGATAGGGAAGGTTGAATAGTTGGGCGAGTTAGGTAAGCTAGATTAATGGAAGAGCTAGATGTGGTGGGAAGGTTTAATAGGTCAGGCGAGCCAAGTAGATTAGGTTGACTATAAAGGTTGGTGTGAATTGGGTTAGACTAATCAAGTAGAATAGGTAGGTTGGATGGTCCAAGTGAATTGAGTGGATCTATGGGGTTGGGTGGGATGGAGAGGTAGGAAATTTGTATGTATATGTTTGTGAATCACCTATTCTTATTGAATTTTCAGCAAATATATCATTGAATAAAATGCTTTTGAAGCATAAATAGACAATTTTGATAAAACTATGATGTTTTTAAAATTATTGTGCCAAAATTATAAATTTTTTAAAAGTACCAATCCTAAATTTTTAAGAAGTGTTAGTACGCCCACCCTAATGTTATCGTTTATTATGACTAAATTTTCAACCATGATCATTTTTATTTTCACTAAATTGACATGGTTAAGTATAGTAATATCCTCCATGATTGGTCCTTTGCATATTATTTTAAAATTTTGATATTTTTGGTCTGGCTAATGCGTCAATCAAAGATTTTGAACCAAGGTATCATTCTAGCATCTCAGTTATCATCTAAATGTCTCAATACATAAAGATTCATACATTACATAAAGATTCATATTTTCTTATGATTGTAGTGAGACGCCAAAGATCTTATCCTGAATTTTGTTATGTGATCATGCCAATAAAATCTATACATAAACTAATCATGTTGCATAAGTTTGTCTTATATATGGATCATCTAGGTTTGTTAAATAAATCTTCCAAATCATAAATTCTAGATCATTTGATGCAAAACAATTTGATGCTATATTGTGTTCCTTTTTCACATTGCCAACTACATGCTTGGTGTCATGTTTATTATTTTCTAATAGGTTTTTTTTTAATCAAATTAGTTGGAAGAACTAAGAATTGAAACCTTGAGCCATGCCATAGCTTTGGTCTTTTGACCAGAATGGTCAATGGTACAATATCAGTGCTGTCCTGTGTCAGTATGGTGTGAACACTTGTGTTGTAATTGTGATTGTTTATATTGGAGCAAATCATTTTTGTTGATTGATTAAATAATAATTGATCATACAATTGATTGGATTGCTCTTATTTGAGCAAATTGCATTAACTTAATTGATTTTATAGGGTATAACCAAATCAAATTTAATTTTATTTGAGTATAACTATAATACAAGTTGTAATCTGAGTTAATACATTGTTATAATCTGATTTACAATTAAATTTAGTTTCATTTATAAATAATTTAATTTAAATTAGTTATTGCATAAATTAAATTACTAAATTAATCTATAAACTGATGGATTTATAGATTTAATTGTAATTATATGATATAATTTATAAAAAGATAAAATTTATGTATATACATAAGATATAATTATATGTGATATAATCAAGGTTTTAAATAAGGTGAAATTTGTTGTTCTGTGCGCTGACCGACACTAGCACTGCGACCTTGCGACAACCTTCGTGAGGTCACGGGTCCTTGTGTTTTTTTTTTCAATTTTTTAAAAAAAATTTTAGACAATTTTTTATTTTTTAAACAAGGAATTCTTTTCCCCTATTATCTTTTTACCTTCTTAATTTTTTTCCCTTCTTTCATCAATTAATTTTTCTCTTGTTAATTTTTCCCTCTTTTATTCATTAATTGTTCCTCTTTATCCGTTCACAAAGGTAAATAGAGAGAAAAAAAAAATTTCTTTTTAACGTCTTTAAGGATGACTAATTTTTCTCTCACCTTTATCTCTTCACTAGATCGTATAGAGCAAAAAAGAAAAAAAATCCTCGTTTAAGGATGATTATCTTTTTTCTTTCTTTATATGTTCACGAGGTAAACATAGAGAAAAAACCTTTAACGATATAGGAGACTTAGTATTAAGAAAGAAAAAAAAATTAAATATAATATAATTTCTAACTTAACTCTAAATCGACGTTTACTCAATAAGTATTAAATATTTCATGAAATAATATTAAAACTTAAACTTAACATTCAATATCTCAAATATAACTCAATAGTAAACATGTATAGCAATTAAATATTAATAAATATATTTTTTAATTATTATATTTTATATTTAAAAAAGTACTGACACCGTATCGGTACAACACGATATGGTACTGAAACCATATCGTTATAAATAGAAACTTCGGCACGGCTCGAAATTTTAAACCATGGATATAATAACATTAATAGTTAATCAAAAAGTTATATCTTAACTTTATTCTCTCTCACTTGCTCTTTGTGTCACTCGGGGTCGGGATGTGATCTGTTCCTGCCTCGAGTGCTCGCTCGCCAATCACCTAGGGTTGATGAAGGAGAACTACTGACTTGTGACTCCTCCTACCTCTCCTCTTTCACATCTCATCAATGTTTTTGCCTCTAGCTAAGTACATTTCTCTACTTCATCCAATCTCTTCTTTTCTTAGTTGAAACTAAAACTAGATGAAACAAGTTTGGTACTTGCTGGAATCACTTTGGTTTCTGATGGCTTGGCCAACACTAGCAGCCAATTAGTAACTGTCTATGCCAGCCAATCCTGAGTATTCTCCATCTAGGTTGAAAAATTTTAGTTATGCCGGTCGGCATGACTCGAGATCTTAATCCGCAGGAAGAACTATGTTCTTTATATATTTTTAATTAACATTGGTGGGTGAAGTTGATGCCAAATTATGAATTCCATGGTTATAACTGTCGTAGTTATTAATTTATTACACTATTTACCTATTTTGCAGATTTCATGGCAATGGCTTCCTTTTACATCTTCTGCTCGAACAGATAACTTGCAACTGTATCATTGGGTATAGAATTCTCCCTCTTCCTGAGTATGTTGCTAATACATTGCAATGGTCAGTTTAGTTACCTAGTTACACTTTTTTATGTTCTTAAAGTTGAGCTTTACAGGTAAGGGTTGTAAATGGTGTTCCACCTACAGGTGATTACTCATTCGCTAAATACAACAAGGTAAGCCAACACTAGCTGTCATTCAGATACAACATTGCTGCAAGTTTTTTATTTTTTGCTAATTGTGTAACATGTTATTGTCATCTGGATGCAGTCTGTGGATGTTCTCAAATATACAGATGAGGAATACGAAAAGCATTTGACTGATCCTGTAGGTACTAGTTTCAGCATAGTAAAGAAAAGCCTTTTCAATATTTGGTATAGCAAGTTCATTTTTAGTAATTTAATCTGCTGATTTCATGACAGAAATATTTTATCGCAAACTATTTGTTTCTGAGATTTATGAAAGGTATCACACTTGATTACAATGGCTAAAGAAATTTTAGAGTTCTTTCCTTTATTTTTAGATTGATGACTGATAGCTCATGGATAAAAGAAAAGAATAAACAATTAGAAGAGAGGGTGGCGTAATGAAACCCTAATTCACAATATGAGAAATACATGACTTATCAGATTCAAGACATACTGGATTTAGTTTTGAGTTATGATTAAAATATCCTAACTAGCTCAAGTAGATATTCTTGATTGAATTTGTTAGCCCCAATATGTGTGTGGTATATTTACACTTTAGGCGAAGAAGGATGAAATGAGTTGAGCATGGCTTCGGGCAAAGTGAAGACCATAAATGAGAAACATATTGTTGTATAGTACATCCTTCTCTGGTATGGTTTCATATTTCAATGGTCTTTATTCTGGGGAATCTTACAAGGCCAATTTTGAGGTTTCCTCTCAAAGTAAAGCTCCTTGTATGTTACAGAGACTTCACTTTAAACATTAGAGATTTGCTTTGCCTGGGAATTGCATGAGGATACACTATCATTGGTCTACATATCTTTCTGTTGGGTGATTTCTCTTGCAACTTTCTGCTCCTTGTCTGTTGCATTTGTAGTGGAAGATATAAGTTAATTTTTTTTCCATTCAATTGTGTTATGATCATTACACTTCATTCCTTGTATCTAATTTTCTTTCTACTTAGATGTGGAGCAAGGAAGAAACAGATCAGCTATTTGATCTTTGCAAACGGTTTGATCTTCGCTTCATCATTATAGCAGATAGGTTTGCATTCCCTCAGACTCGGAGTGTTGAAGAACTTAAGAATCGCTACTATTCTGGTAGTTCTTTTCACCAATAAGTTCTTTCAAGTTTCTGATCTTGATTAGTTATGTTGATATTGTGGACCTTTTCTTTGTGATGAGTCCTTATGACAGTTTATTGACTTAAAGACTATCATGCTTATTTTGATTGTTCACTCAAAATTATAATTATGATTTTCATATTTAAGAGTCTTGCCTCTTGTTATCCTATAAAAGAATTTGAAGATGAAACGTCATTTATTAGACAACTAAGTTAATTCCCAAGTTAATCATGTTGGATGCCAAGAACATGGATAGTAGGGGTAAGTGTAAGAACAATAGTAGCATACTGTAGCATTGAATATTTCCAAAAGAGCTCTTCTATTTAGTTTTGTTACTGTAGAGTCCAGGTTGTCTGACGCCTACATAGTCTATCAGTTGACACCTACTGGCTTGCTAATATGATTTCCTATTCATCTCACCTAGTAATCCTGCATACACTTTTTTATGTATCTTTTCTTAGCCTTCTAATTCCTTAACCCATTGTCTAGTTGTACAAATATAACAACTCTTTCTTCTTAAACTAAGACACATAACAATTACAAACTTTAGAACCTCTCTGTAGTTTCATCCACAACAACAACAACAACTACTAAGCCTTATCCCATTATGTGGGGTCGGCTATCTCTGTAGTTTCATCCAATATATAATATATCTTTATCAACTTATTGAATAGTATAATAAATTATTTAAACTACTACTTCAGTTTCATGTCCATTTCCAATTTTACAACTCAGCTTTCTTGCAATATTTCTGAACTTGCATTATATTGCTACTGACATAAAGTAAATTTCAGATTATATTGTACTTATGTGAGGCAACTTAGTAACATGGATGTAAGCATATTTTGAAATCTTGTTTCGAGTTAGAATTTCGATCCACAACTAGAACCGGGATAATTTGGTGTCGTACTATAGCACTCTGAGGTTGGAGACATCAAGGAAAAGAAAGAGAGAAGGTGGAATGAGAGGAGAACAAGGGAGAAGGAAGCATATTACTTTCTTCTCTATTTTAGGATGCCGCAGTTAAGCTAAGAGAAGGTGAATATTAACGAGGAGATTGTGGGATGTAAAGGAGGAGAAGATTGCGCTTTCGAACTCTCATTTGACATCGGAGGACCTCGCCATTGCTTACATGATCTTCCATACGCCATGGAAGTTGGAACGTGAAGAAGCTTTACAGAAGTTGAAACATGCACGTGAGCTCATTGATTTAAACAGTGGAACCCTTGATGATCCCAACCTTGCTGACATTGAGAACCCATGCACAATGTTAGCTCGTCGTGATAACAAATGTTAGCTCGTCGTGATAACATTTGGCGATTACCGTATCAAGAATGTTTTGATGTTGGCAGATAAAACCATAAATTCTTTCCTTGCTGACCAGTTCAACTCAAATGGATCGAACAGTAAAGACAGGTTTTGTAGTTCGTCTAGTTAATTCATGTGAATTGTGGCAATCCAACATTCATATACAATTTAAGCAATCTTGTGAATACATTTAAGTTGACTGTACACTTTAGTTGAGATGTTATCTTGATCAAGCATTGCATGCATAATTTCTTTTGAATAACAAATTATTTTTTTACCAAGCCACTTAGTGGAGGTTGATTTATCCTTTTAATGGCTAGCGAAATATGACACTAGATATGTATACTCCCAACTTGAGGGAGTGTTGGGAGTAAATGAGTTTAGTCCAAAATTACTAGTTACCAATACATTGTAATGCTTGTCACAGTGATTAAAATCATGATATGTACTGCTAAAACGGGTGACATATACCATTCTGCTGGTTTGCTAAGGTCGAAATTTGGTGTCAAAACAATGACACTAATTATAATAATTGGATTGATGCTGAGGGATCACAATGGGAGGGGATTACAAGACCAATAAAAAGGTCTTGACAGAGATAGAGCTCAACCAAGGAGGAAATCCATTCGAGGTTGGCCAAGGTTTAAAATTCCTGTATATCTGCTGATTTTAGTTTTAGCCTAAATTTTATTGTCTAGGCATTATCATGCCAATACGGTGTGGATTGGGTCTGACCACCCAAGTTTTAGGTCTGATTGAGATTTAGACTAATTTTTAATATAATTGGATTCAATTGAGGCCTAATTAGATTCCTAATTGTAGGGCTGAGCAATCAATTTAAACCGAACCGACCGAACCGATTAAACCAAAAACCGAACCGACCAAACTTTTTCCGAACCAACCGAACCGACCGAATTTTCCAAAAAAACCGAATCGACCGAACCAATAAAACATCGGTTAATTCGGTTTTCGACCAAAATAACCGAATTTTTCGGTTTTGTTTAGTTTCGGTTTGGTTTGATTTCGGTTTAGTTCGGTTTGATTTGATTTGGTTTCGATTTAATACGGTTTAACTCGTAATATCAATTTAATCGGTTTAACTGAATTTTGATTTTCAAAACCGAACCGATTAAACCGATATAACCGATGTTTTCGAAAAAAAAAACCAAACTTCCGAATTAAACGAACCTAACTTTTAAGTTCGGTCGGTTTAACCGAACTTTTGCTCACCCCTACCTAATTGGTGGAATTAAGATTTTATGATGTGTAGGTATGTATTTAATTTTAATCAAACAGGAGCTAAGTCTAGCTAAAGTAGGTTATTGTATAAGTACATGCCAGCTGAATTGAGTTTTTGTATATGAAGATATATAGCATACCTACTAATTAATATTTGTTGGATTTCTCAAGCTCCTCACCCTTACTCTCCCCCGCTTGAATGGAAGGAGAGCAAACTGTCATCCAATGCAATATTAGTTCATGAGAACCGTTGCTAAGTGCCTATATTGTCAATCTGCATATCTTGATTGAACTTTGTCACTTGATAAAAAGCTCACCCAAAACCTCTAATATGTCTTTTCCTTTGTCCCTTTGTCACAAACCCTCATCTCAAGCTTTCTAACTACCTCTGCCTTTAGCCTCCCTTCTCACCCAGTGTGTGGTCAGTTTCGTCTGATACAAACTGAGACAATGGCTTGTGTCACTTGATGCAGGCACTATATGGTTGGTGTCAGAGCAATTCAGAGAAACGAGTACTTTTCTTGTATATATGTACACACAAGGTTTATAAATCTCAACAAAAGAACAAAAAGGTATGTTGAAGGACATCAAATGGACATATGGTTAATTACATGAAATAGTCGATTGTAAATAAGCTGATAATCATTTACTTTTCTAGTAAGGCAATTTCCTTCTCGAGGCTCTTCTTTATATTGTTGTCTCTCTTTCAAATATCATCTGAGAAAGGATGGACAGAGATCAAATCCTTATGCACTTTGGAGATAAACTTTAAATTGTTTAGTGTAGCCAAAATTTTTACTATCTGAGACTTTTTCTAGAATTAACTTTCGTGATTCTCTAGGCTGGTACTTTGTTAGTTGAATTGAGCTACTATTAGTGTATATTACACTCTTGTAGGAACTAATCTTCCATGATTTTAGTTTTTTGAATTTTTAGGTACTTGTATAGTTATGATGGCTGCAATATCTTTTTACATATATATATATATATATATATATATTTTGATTGTTAACACATGAATTGCAGTGACTCGAGCACTTCTGCTTGCTAGGGCACCTTCTTCTACTGATGTTTCTGGACATCCAATTGTTAAGGTATAATGACTACCTCTTGATTACTAGTTTTACATATGCTTCCTATGTGTTCATACTTAAGATTTGCATTTTACATGCAGTGAAGTTATAATGATTCCATTTATGCAATTTAACACTATGAACTAAGGTTGTTAGGATGAAGATCCTACCTTCCTAGGAAGAGGAACATAGGCTTGGAAGCTTAGGATTGTAGGATCCTACAATTAGAGAGAACATTTGGAATTATGTTTGACATCGATAATTTAACAAATGTATTGAATTTCAATATATTTTATTTGTAGAAAGTCATTCCAATATCATGAAACAAAATAAAATTATTTATTTACTAAATATTATAAAGGATATAATAAATTCTTAAAGCGTTTCATCTTTATATAGCCAGCAGCAACTTTTTCTATAGTTGATGATTGTAATAATTAAAAATTATTTTTTTATATACAAGTTACATAGAAGCTAAAAAGAATGCTACATAAGTCCCCGGGGGCTACGGTGCAGCGGCAGGGCGCCCAAGTTGTCACCCAAGCACCTGCGGTTCGATCCCTAGCTATGACTCATTTGTAGGGATTTTTCCTCCAAATGGGGCGCGCAACTAAGGGATGCTGGGCTTCTGGGTTGCCTGCCACGAGCGCTTCCCGATTTACCCGGGTGACCGGTGGGAAACTTTCGTGGGGCCGGGCCGAGCCGGTTCTCCTGTTATGGTTCATCATTTTTAAAAAAAAAGAATGCTACATAATTGAAAACTTTCTCAAATAATATGATACAATCAAAAATAATTTGTCTAAGTAAATGTCAATCATTAAAATGTTTAATGGAATGAGAATGCATTCTACTCAAGATAGTTGAGAATGAGATCCTTTGTAGAATCAATTTGTAGGATTTTAAGTTTCTTGTTCGTTTAGATCTTTTGTTGGTTCAACCATATCTCTCATCAAATTGAGCTTGAGTTCCAGATTAAGCCAAAATTTGAGTTAAATGAAAACTAAATGTTTTCATTAATTAAAAAATTTAATGTAGCCTCTTGCAATGCAGAGTAAGACTTTATACAATAAACCCATATGTGATTCGACCCTTCTTTAGGACCTTGTATTGGCAAGAGCTTCGTGCATCGAGCTGTCTTTTTTTTTAAATTTTAAATGCAACCTCAAAATCAACAATTAATTACATAGTTGAGTAATATTTTTATATAATAGTCATAATAATTAAGTAAATTAGGAATATTACAGAGGATATCAAAGAAAATCTGAATATACTCACCTATGCCGAATGGAGACTTGATGCAATTAACTAAAAGGAAGTTGCACCATATTCGCTTCCACTAGATAAAGACGACTTAAGGGGCTATCTTATCATCACTTAATCTGAAAGCAGTCTTGACGTGCTCATCTTTGCTATTTAAGATTTGACGCAAGATGCTTTCTTAAAATCACTTGATTCTAATAGAGCCTCAAGGCCTTCGCATGATAATTACTCACCAAAGGCACTCCGATATCAAAGGAAGATTCAACATGCTAGCTTCTAGGACTAAAATGAATCAAATGTTCATCAGTAAGTAAGCTTGCTTGGTGTTCAGGTTGGTAAGAGATTGTTCATGTTCATTTAATATACACAAGCTTGAACAAGCCGCTTGAATGACTCATTAAACTAAATGAACAAGTTTGAACACATATATGTTCATCTCGTTAATCATGTTCATTAATAAAGCTCTTGTCAAACTTGTAAATAAACAAAAATTGTTTGAAATATTAAGTTAACTAATCAACCAAAGAAGGTTAAAAATGTAAAAGTTATAAAATCAAACAAGCTCAAATCAAGAGCTCAATAACATCTAAACGAATTAAGCTCAAGCAAAACTCAAGCTCATAAAAAAAAATCAATAACAACCGTTTCAACACTTGGTTCATTTTATGCTCGGCATGGCTTAGCTTGGCTACCTTATCAAAAAAGCTTGAATAACACAAAGCTTGCCTTGGCTTGGACTCGTTTACAATCCTACTAGCCTCTTCTCATTGAAGAGTTGACTCATGATATCAAAGGAAACTTTGTCATGTCTCTGACTGCTTGATGAATACTTAACACAAAATAACATGGGAACGGAAGCCTTGACATACTTGTCTTTTTGGAGAACAGGCCACTCTTTTGCAATAATCAAAGAGAATTTTGGAGTGGCGATAACACAAGTCATCATGAAGAAAATAAGGAGAAAAGAGATTATGCTAGTCAACCTCGAGGACAAGGTTTTAGGATGATAAGGTCCTCCAACAGGGACTAATTCAAATAATTCCTTCAAACTAGAATTATCTCCCATTATTATTTTTTTGAAATTAGTTATAGGGACTAATTCAAGTTACCCGTCAAGTTACTCCTTATATTTTTTCTAGAATTAATTATTTTATTGTAGATATATAGATATAAACAAATTTAGGAATAAAATAGCCTATGAATTTATGGAGGTCTATCCCCTTGAAGGGATCAATATCAATCACTTTTCTCTTCTCTTTTTTCCAGTTCTCCATTAGGTAGGACTTTTGTTCCTATCATCTTGTACGTCTCCATTTCATAGACATTCTTTGAGGTAGTCACTTTATGTATCAACATGTGGATTATTTAAACTCACATATGGGGCATAAAAGTTTAATGTCGCATTGATCATGTGGTAGACATTCCCAAAAAGTAGGATCTGATATGTTCCAATAGGTTTGTGATCTGTTTCCGCTTTGGCACTCACATTTAGGAACCTTACAATATGACACATGAAGTTGAGCGGAAACGTGCACTGTCTGCAGTGCTTTCTCAAACAAGACAGCAAGAGCAGAAAGAGGCAGAGGTATTATTGTTGCATCATGTTGCTTATTTATGTGCCTGTGTTTCAAATTCTGATTTATTTCTTACTGTTTTAGATCCTCGCTGAAGCTAAACAAATAATGGAGTCACGCATGGCTAGTAAAGTGAATATGACCCATGTGAGTTTATATTAACCCAGTCATGTCTTTCTTAACGGTTTCGGTCAAAATGCAGCATAGCTATCATGTAACAATTTTAGTACTGCAAATTTCTGAAGCTTAATACTGTTTTAAGGTTGTACAAAGAGAACTTTTGCCTCAAAGGAATATATATATATATAGTTTGGTTGTAGATTTACCATTTCATCTGCATATTAAATAAAATAGATGCACTTAGATTAGAGTTTCATGCAGAGTGCAGAAGAAGTTGAATTGCCGGGTAACCAAATAGGTAATGAAGGTGCAGAGGCTGCTGCTCATGATGAATCCGCATTGCCATCGCCTAACATTCATCTGTCATCTTCAGCTGCTACACCACCAATAGCCACAGTAGAGTGTACCTCAACTCCAGCTTCACTTCGCATGGTAGATCTACTACTTTCTTGTTGTCTTTTTTGTTTTAATTGGTCATTTAGTAATTTTAGCCTTTCTTCCATTTGTTGACTGTGATTCCTAGGATCAGTTTGATTCTCATACAAAGAATTTGTCTAGTGCTTTTTCTAGTCATGTATTGTATAGATAATAAAATATGTGGTCAAAGAAAACAACTGTCATATCTCGGTGATTTCTCACAACTAGTCAGTAATTATAGATTCTCGTGTATTTTTCCAGGTTGGCTTGGATGAGTATTGTTTTAAAGGTTACTTGTTATATCCAGTTACATCCTAGATTCTCTAATTATCTCTGACATTCTCATGTTATGTACCATAATTTGTAAAATAAGCATGCTTCTTGATTAATTGTCAAACAGCAAATTTTTGTTGTTACTACAAAAAGTCTTTGGTTTGCATTTTTCCTGTATGTGATGCTAAGTAGTTGATTCATGATTGTCTCATTGAAACAAAGTCTACTTTGCCACAAATATTTTTATGCTGCACAACCAATGTGGTACATTGTTAGTAGATCTTTTTCTCCTTTTCATTAAACATTAGCTTGCTAGCTATGAGCAAGGTTTGTATTTCTTTCTTCTGTTGTACTGATAAAGTCCGCACTTGAAGTAGATAGAAGGATAATGTGATAACAAAGAAAAGGTGAATTAAGACCTCAAAGTGATTGCTTTCTACCTGATAACAGGTAGTACAGGGGTAGCATTAATTTTAATCTTAAACTGACTCATAATTTCACTTATGGATCCTTGTTTTTTTTGCTATGATTATCATTGTCTCATCGTCTAACCTGACTATATGAGGTTGGCTAATTCTTTATACTTTCTTTGTAACCTAAATAAATCTGATTTGGAATTGGTATGAATAGTCTTGTTCAATTCAAATCTGTATCATGTGTTAAATTTGAATGGGCAAACATTTATTTCAGAAGGTTAAAATTCTTAGCAAATGACAGGATCTATATTTTCTTAATACTCCTATCTGTGGGTGTTGGGATTACAACAAACTGACTGAAGTCCAACACTCGGACTAGTTTAATTGTGGTTATATTCTATTTTTATTTAAATGGGCATGATTCAAACATACATCTTCTGCACATACATGTTAAGTCTGGTTGGGTGAGCGCTATGATCTAAAAGCTTGAGCCATTAGGAAAGGGCATATTCTTCTCTTAAGTCTTAACAATAGGAAAATTCATACTTTTAGTCTGTCCTAATTCATTATTTATATTCTCTCAACTTTATTCTTTTTCTTCTACATTTGCTCGTTGACAGATGCATGCCAATTCAATATGCATCATATCATCAACAAAGAACAAAACAACAACAATAATCATGACAGAGTTCACTTTTGGCTTTTTTCCCCTTCTCTTATTGTCGGTTGTGTATCATTCAAAATATAAGGATAAGGTTTAATCGAGGAAGAGGGAGACAGAAGAAGACTTTGTTAGCAAAAAATAAAACATGATAAAATTCATTTAAATATAGATGAGGATATAGTAGGGGATCAAATCCAACGGTATAAGAGGATTCATATAGCCGATTTCACTTAGTGGGATAAAAGCTTCGTTGTTGTTGTTGTTATCTTTATTAGCACATGGAGCTATTGCACACGCTGTATAAGCATCAGACCATCACACAGTTTAGCTCCTATTGTTGCACATCAGCATCTTGAAGTATCTGCTTACCATGTTCCTCAATAAAGTATCTGTTCCTCAAACCCTTCATTAGAATACTGCAAAATGTGAACAATATTTTAAGTAAAATGGCAGATATTGTTTCTGTTGATTACTGTCTTCTGTCTGGGATTTCATTATTTGCATAGATCTCAGTTCACTCGTAACCTTATAGTGCATTTGATGTAGTTACTTCATTATGATAGGAGCTTATACCGTTCAAAGCCAACAGATTATCTATCTTTTACAATTGATTAGAAAATCAGAGTACCACTATCATTAAATGTAATTTTTAAATTCTTGCTAGATATTCCTATTTAAATAGTTAAATTTTTTATCGGAAATTGTTTTATGTTTATTTGATGGTCAACGTCGTTTTATAGTTTTTCTATTGCTTTGGAGTTATCTCAACTAATCACATTTTTTTCAGCTTCGTGTATATTTGAGAACACATGCACTTGACCAGATGGTGCAAGCTGCAAACTCAACTGCAGGCTTGAGGACCATCAAAAGGGTTGATCAGACACTCCAAGATCTAGGGGTTTGTTTCTTTTTCCTCAATCTGTCCCAATAATAACAAATAATTGAAGACTTCTTTTGTTTTTGTATTCTTTTTTATGTCTGATCAGACATGAAATAAACTTTAGTATGTTTATTAATCTTCTTTTGTAGGTTCATCTGAAACCAAAGGTTCCAACTAAATCAGTTTGTGCAGAACACCTTGAATTGAGAAAAGAGATACTAACACTGCTCAACCTACAAAAACAGGTACATATTATGCTACTTTACCCAGTCAATGTTAAATTTTTATAACAGTCTGTGCTGAAGTTTCCTATGGGAAATATGATTGATGCAACATCTAGATCAACTCAACTCTTCCCAAGAGGGAATTTATAATAAAATTAGAAGAAGAGTAAAAATTATTAATATTGAAGAGCAATTAGGTTCAATATGATTAAATTAAAAAAAGAAGATGATATGATGATACAGTTGTAATTAACCCTTTTTCATCTATCTTCTTGAAACTACTCTTGATGTTACATCTTCGTATGATATAAAGTGATATCATCTTTAGTAATTAATGACTGCCATTCAAACAACTAGCTTTTTGTTTTTAATTATTACTATTATTATTATGTTGTATAAAATAGCTGCAAAATAGAGAGGCTGAAGCTACTGCAAACCGAGACAACACATATGCTGAAGCACCAAGCACTCCTAAGGTAATTGTTTGTCTTCTATGATCACATATTGAACACAAACATTTTTGATTCTTTTGATGTTATCTCTAGTGTCTGTGTTTACATCTTGACTGTTTTAAATGGTAATGTTAAAGCGTGCTTATCGTGGGGATGCTGAACGAACAATTGTCCCTGATTCTCTTGGTTTCGGAGGTAGGTGAAAGGAAGAAAAAGTTCGTTTGGTTTCATGTTATAAAAGAATATGGTGCTCTAAATATATACTTCCTGTTTTTGCAGGTGATAGAGTTAGCAAACGTGACCACAAAAGGAAGGTTAGTTATTCAACTTGTGCTACCTTTGGGTTAATTAAATCGTTCATGCATAAACTATTCCAAAGTTTCAATTTGATATATACACATTTTTTTGCTTCCAATCAGATGCATAAAACAAAAAAATTGGAAGATTAATTTAAACACTGATTAAGTTTTGTTTACTACAAAAATCCATTGTTTTCTATTAATTTTGATTGAATCAAATCAAATTAAAAGTTGTAAACACCATACAAAACTCTAACTCATACTAGTAGTGATGTCTTATAACAACTGTAGTAAAAGGACTAATGACTCGTCTTAAGATGATATAAAGATGATTCAAGATTAAATTAGTAAAATTGATAGGAGAGCCTCGATAAAGATACAAAACAAAATTGTAGACAAATAAAATAAGGTCAATGGAGAAAATCCTTTCTCAAGACTATTCATATAAAAAGCCTTCCATATCCTAAATAACATGTATCAATTCAAAGCAATCAAATACCTATTTGTATTTTGTTTAATTCTCAAAAGATGATAAACATGAACATCTCGTTTAAAGAAATATTCTCTACACAGAGTACTTTTCAATAAAGTGCAGAGCAATGTATACTAATATCAAAACACTAAACATATGGTAACATAGGCATATTATGTGTAGAATCAAAGTCGGTTTCCAGCACATCAAGGTGTCTAAGCAACTTTATCACCAGACTTCACATGTAAATCTAGAGGCTAAGAAAAATGTCAAGTAAATGCAAATTACTAATAAATAGGAATAATGTGCATGAATGTAATCTTATTTAAGAGGTGAAGAATTAACAAAAGGTATATATTTCACATTTTGGCATAGACGTATTATTTGAGCATATCACTTATCGGTTAACACACTTTTATTTGTATTCATATTAACACATTTGTGTATCTGTCTTAAAGCAACTATATCTATCTTGAATTCATTAGTTTATGGAACCTATGTCACCATTTAATAAATGTTGTTCAAGTTTAATCATGTATTAAAAGATAGTTTTAAACTGTAAGGTACAACACATAAACCAACAATTGATAATGGAATAGAAACAAAATTAAACATGGAAGGTGAAACACTTTGTAAAACAAGTCCACCACCAACACACACCCCTCAAAAGGTTCCGAAGGAAGATTCCAAATGCTCACATGGAAGATTCCAAATGCTCACATGGTTAAATGTGCTCCTCCTGGCTGAATTTCTACATAAACAATGTAAGAATAACTAATCCATAATAAGAGTGCTAAATTTAGGAATCTTATACCCAATAATCTGAATTTAAAGAGTAAATATTCTTAAATGGATGACCAGCTCTCAAATCACTCAATTTAACAAAGCCAAGCCTGATATCATCACTATTCTGTCCTGGATTAGGAATTAAGTGGATAATTTCTCATCTAGCACTCCTTAGACGTGGAAACAAAAGATGAGGTTCCAATGATGCAGTACACCTCTCCAACCTATGCAAATAACAAGTCTTAGGTCTAAGAATCTATAATCATTCATCAACACAGCGAAGGGAAATGCTTGCCAAGTCCTTACTAGTTCTTTGATCCAAAGGAGACCAATGATTTGTTTCAAATATGTAATTGAAGGTAAAGAGGCAGAAAAGCTAGGTTTGGTGCCTTGCTCGAGAGGAGGGAATCAGGTTACTGCCTTGCAAAAGAGGAACGAAACTGCCACCTATTGGGGATTCTGGTTTAGTAGAACCTCAATGCTCGGTCCGTGTATGCGAGAGTATAACTCTAGCAATGCATCACGGGAATAACTTTAGCCTGAAAGTACATCCATGATATTTGATGAAATAAGTCAATCCTTAATGGGTAGCGGACCCGAGAACGCTGGTTGTAGGATGGGTTCCATGTATGCTTTTCCGATTTATCCTGGTGGCTAGTGAGAAACTTCTTTGGGGCCCGGCCGGTCACCCCAGGATTAGTCGGCCCGAAGGCTTGAATACCTAGTGCCAAAAAAAAAAAAATGTTCTACAAAGGAGTTTTCATTAAGTTAGGTTTCAACCAAAGCCCACCATCACATTTTTATCAAGGTTAAGTCGACATAAGATCTAAAATCTCAATCAGATTACTCATAAGGTATTCACCTTTGTATTGAAAGGTGGATTCCTAGTTTGTTTTGGCAAGGGACTGCTTTGCCTAATTGCTAGGCATGTTAGAGGGCCTCTTTGTAAAAGAAAGACTAAGCAAACTGCCTAAGTAGCCAAGGTGGGCATAATTTTTTTTTGAAAACATATTGGTGTATGTAATATTGGAAAGTCACCTAATTCTCCCTATTAGCCCCACCTGATTTTGTTTGCCTAAGACTCCCACTCCATGTGAATTCCGCTTTGATGCTCCTATTTCATCTGATGTCTTTGGTCGAGACTAATTCTCAGCCAATAATTTGGCCATCTTTTCATTTTTCATTCATTGTTAAGTTTTTGCATCGTTTAGTAAGTGCATTTAGAATAATTATTCAGATTTTATGACCTTTTTCGTCGTAATGTGAAATATGGAACGTTTCGTTGTTATATAGTTAGTGTGTACTTGTTAATAATTACTTATTGTTTTGTAATTGTAAAGTGATTTTGATTGATCAAGGATATAATTATTATATATATGCATTAACATTAGTTATTATCAATTTAATATACTTCCTTTTCCTATTTTAGTATTATTTTAATGCTGACCACCAATGCCTCCACTTAAGTGCTTGACTATTGCCAAGTTGGTAGGCAATGAGATGATTGTGTATCACTTGGAACCATCTTTTAATACCATAGTACTCCCTTAGCCTCAACCTTGGGATCAACAACTCATCACATCATTTTATCCACTCTGATTATAGATATCTATTTTCTAACAACATTTATGCTTATAATCAAACTCTATCCTCAACCACTAGCACATCCTCATGGTCATTATCAAGAGGTTACGTTTTACACTAACCAAGCTTTGATAATGAAAGATCCTTTCACCACACTAAAGTCCACTTTAACATTGCGATTCTACAATGGATTACACCTTCTTTATGCTTAGAATAGGCCAAACACAAAGGTATACATCTTACAGCTTCTCACCTTGAAATTTGGCATAAACCTCCCCCTCCACTATAGCCCTTGTATTGGGCACAACATGTCATATATCAAATTCACAATTGTGTTCTCTAGACAATATGCTGCATAATTCTACCTTAGGAACAAAACCAACTCGAAGACAACATTGTGTGCATAAGCTTCACTTGTGTGCATAAACATTATGTCACCTATGTCTAATTTCACTAATGAACTCGGTAATGTAAATAAGCAATGCAATTTTACATTTAAGAACAAAGTCATTGTTGAACAATCTTGATGTTATAATTGTCGAATAACCAAGCAACCTAACTCACACACAAACTCGCAGAAATACAGAAAATGATTAACATGAAGCCGTCATGATATACAAGTCCAAATGACATCAAGTGCTAGTTTGGAAACACGTGCGTGTGCACACACACAAACATAAAACAAATGGCTCAAAGGCGACATGATACATGAGTTCACATGACATCGGATGTTAGTTTGCAAGGTGTTATGCATCACATTTTCATATCTACTTGAGGAAGGTTCAAAATCTCATTCGAAGTCCAGTTTTGGTCCCCAGTTGGAACAAGACGCATGTCAGTATTGTGCTGTATTGAGAGTGCTGACACGCAATACTGGAGGCACTGAGGAGGAGAAAAAGGAAGTGAAGTGGAACAAGATTTGGCTGATTATGCAGGAAGCTGTCTGCATGTTCAGATGAGCAGGAAGCTGATTTGGCTAAGGCCGTTTTCTTTGTGAGACTTGACACTGATTATGCAGGAAGAGATCCGCATGATCAGATTAGTTCTTTGGCTGTGGGGTTAGATGCTTTGTTTAATGTAAGATAATGGTGCATTAAATGTGTAGGATCTCGTATCATGAACTGTGGCAGTCAGATTACTCATCACTTTATATGTAAAGCTGATTGAGCTATTAAATGTGGCTCCTTTAGGATGTGGATGAGTGAGATGGTGCGGTTATCAAGCTTTGGTTGCAACTTATCAATAAAAGATCAATCTAATAGATCTTGCATTAATTAGTGATGACTTGTTTTTCAAAGCATATTTGGTTGGAGCCTACCTCTGGTTGAGATTATTACGATGATCCCAATTCCTAACTTGTAAAGAAAGGAAAAGAATTTTACCAAAAAGGAAAAAGACTCACAATCCTAAAATTTCTAAACGAACTCCAAATATAAAAAATATAAAAGACAGAAATTATCAAAAATATCCTAAATACTAAATTCGATAAAAATAATAAAAAAATAATAATAAAAAAGGATAAACAAATATTTAGAGCCAAAACAAGCTTCGATTTGGTTGATAGACCGTCCCGTGGTTCATCTCGAGTTATAAATTATGGGCTCTGCAAGTATGCTTTGTCGACCCACATCATTCTCTTCGGGTTAAGCATAGGGTCATCGGAATCCACAAAATTCATGCTAACATCTAATCAAGGAGCTTCTTTCTCCACCATCCCCGCCTGTATTTTTAGGGTTTCCACAGTCATCGCCTCGATTTTTTGCAACGCGAAGGCCAAAATCCCCTTCGAAGCCACCGGCTCTTCCGCCGCATTCCAAATCCCAGTCAAGATCCCCTCTTTCTGGCCATCGCCCAACGCTGCTGCCATGGTCTTCAGCAATGTCATGGTCTTGGCTGCATTGGAGCTCACCCCCTCCTTGCTCCTTTCGCTGATGATCGACGATGCCATGCCCTCGAACATGATCTGCCCCACTGTCTTCCCCAACAACTTGTCCATCGCCGTCAAACACTGCAACTTTGTGCCGAGTTCCTCTACATCGATCGAAGCCAGCTGATCTACATTGCTAGCTTTGGGTTTTCCTTTCTCGCCACCGGTGCATCGAACGGATTGGTGATGGCCAAGAACCCGTCGTCCAACGTCTGCACCATGGAACCCAAACCTTTTCCGAGGTCGGAGACGTAGACGCCCTTATCGCCGGCATCGTTGCCCTTTCCTAGCTTTGTTTTTGGTTGAGGAATTTTATTGAACAAATTGAGTGCTTGATCCTCCTCATACTCGAGCTCGAGCAATTGAAGGAAATCTCTCGTCTCAGCATCTTCCTCGGCGTCCCGTGGCTGGGACTCACCTGCTTGCTCTTCCTTCGAGGGGTTGATCTCATCGCTGATCATCAACGACTCGAGAGCTTTGATTTGTTGAGCGATGGGTACAAACTCCAAAACAACGAAGGGATCTTCTGCCTTAGTTGTAGCTTGTGTAGTTGCTGACTTATGGTGTCTAGATGCGGGATCTCTTAGCAAGTGAGGTATTGGCGCATCCGAGAACAGCATGAATTCCACACATGGCGAAAAGACTTTACTGCTCACTCTTTCATCATCTGATGGTAAATGACAACCATCATCTTGAGTAAACATTTTTGCCATAATTTGTTCTGCCATTTTTGGGCTTTTATGAATGGTATTAGTTGGAGGTAGATCTGAAGGTTCTTCATCATTGGACTCTTCATTTATTTCCAAACTTGCTTCTTCTTCATGAAGCAAAATTGGCTCTTCATTATCATCAATTCCATCTTCTTCTGCATTTTCCTGAAACCTCATCAAATCATGGCCACTCTCATCTTCTCCTTCAGCCTCATCATCAAGAAAGGTTTTTAACGTTTTTGAAGTAGGGCCAACAATATCCACAGGCGCAATCACAGAGATTGAGGTTGGCCACACTAATAAGGTACTTGTTGCTTTTTTTGTGCTATAACCTATCTTGTGGTCTTTCTCAGTGTCATTGGATTCATTAGAATCCTCGTCAGCACCTAAAGCGTTGTTTGCAACATTTGGAGCTGAGATTAGAAACCTGATTACGATGACCATATCTGCCATGAGTTGTGATTCCTCCACCTTCTGTTTCCTGATATTCTTCATCACGTGGAAGTTTATTCTGTTCCAAACCCTGCATCATATTCCTTTTTATTCTCAAGCATTGTAACATCACCATCGTGGTAGATATCAGCCTTGCAATTTGTGGTGTCATCAATAGATTCAAAATAATTGACGACACTAGATTTTTTAAAGACCTCTATATTTCTGAACCTGATCTTCTCAACAGATGATATGGGATTCTGAACCATCAGAACAGGCCTAAAAGAGGTGTCTCTGGTTTCCGTCTCCCAATGCCTACGATCCTCCTCCATGACTGCTCCTCGATGTCTACGGGGAACTTCCTCATCATAAACGTTCCTCACATCCAACGTTGGGCCGGATTTCTTCTATTTTGGGTTTCAAACATCGCCTCGATCATTTCAGTAAGTTGTTCCATAACCCCTTCTATCTGATCCATCTGATCCATTCGATCCATCCATCTATCAATCATCTCTCGAACTTGTTGCTGTCTTCTCGACGGCATGATTCCACAAGAATGACTTGGCTCTGATACCAAACTGATGCAACGGATAAATATTGAATCCGTTGATTCACGCACAAATATCGGAATCGACGCGGGTAACTATCGAATCCGTTGATTCACGCACGAATATCGAAAGCGATCTTTTAAACCTGTTGATTCGCGTACGAATACAAGGAAATAGGCATCCAAAAATTAAACAAAGCTTTAGGGAGAAGAACGGCGTGTCCGAAATATTATTGATCAAAGACTGTCCTTTACAACGACCCAAACAATGTTTATATAAACTCTAGACCTTAATACCAAAGAAAAGAAATAAATCCCAATATATAGATCCCCATTCCTAACTTGTAAAGAAAAGAAAGGAATCCTATCAAAAAGGAAAAAGACTCACCATCCTAAAATCTTTAAACGGACTCTAAATATAAAAAATATAAAAGAAATTATCAAAAATATCCTAAATACCAAACTCGATAAAAATAATAAAAAATAATAACAAAAAAGGATAAAAAATATTCAGAGCCAAAACAAGCTTCGATTTGGTTGATAGACCGTCTCGTGGTTCATTCCGAGTCATAAATTATGGGCTCTGCAAGTATGCTTTGTCGACCCACATCAATAGTTCTCCCTATCTTGATCAGGAGGATTTCTAGTTTTTCATTTCTCATTCTAGATGGCTTTTGGATGATGTTCCGACTAGTATTTGGATGTATCCAATTGGATTCAGTCTGAGGTATGTACCCTGTCAACTATGTATTCTCAAAATTGGTTTAAATCAATATGAAAAGTAGAGATCATTTTTTCAGTCTTGGCATTTGAATTTGTTTATTATCAATAATATTGGTTAACCTATGAAGGTATTTTGTGTGTATCAATATCTGACATTTTGATACAACAAAGTTGAAGAATTTAAAATACCTTTGGTTATAGATTTTAGATGTCAATGGTTTGATATTAATGTGCACAACCCATACTTTCTTGCAGGCTTCCTCTCTTTGCCATATTCTTTTCCAGTATAATTCATATTCTGTGATGGATTTGAATTAGTTCATTAGTTTTATGTTTCATGTCTAGCCTGAAATGGTTGGTGTCCATGGTTCATTCACTGAATTAATAGTCTGGTGGAACGAAATGGCTAAGAATATACTTTTTATTGGAAAAATTCTTGTGCGCCTAGACTTTTCTATCATCTATTTTTATAATGTTACAGCTATTGATCATACTAATCCCTTTATAAACAGAATATCTCAACTCCTAAATGCTATACTTATCTGTGATATGTCTTTTAAGGTTCCTGGAAGGTTCATGGATACGCCACCATCACCACCACAATCGAAACGGCCTAGGAAATTGAAGTCTTCCGATGGATGATGTGCGAGGAAAACCATGTACCAGAAAACAAAGGGTAGGCATTGTCATATTATCCATAGATCCAGTAAATGGGAAGATTGTAGATTTTATCGAACAAACTAACCAAACATTTGGTCGTGTTCCTTGATCTGTGATTTTCTGAACTCGACATTTGATTTCACCGCACCCCCAAGTAGTTTGTGTGACTTAGACAAGGATCCATACTTCTGAACCTTTGTCTTTGCAAGTGTACTAAGATTGATTCTGAAACTCTAACTCTGTATAATTTGTCAAATTAACTGTGATAAAAATTACTGGACGGTTTATGGAAGAGATGTCTTATTGTAAATGTGGATGAATCTGTTGTTCAAAGCGAGAATCCCCATGTGTTGTCCCAGCATCCAGAACTCAGATATGGTTTATGGATTCATCTCCGGCTCTTTATATATATATATATATATATATATATATAGTTTTAATATCCTGCACACCCATATGTGCACGACCGTGGGCGACAGCCGACGTGGATGCGTGACGCGGCAAAAAATGTAATTT
>JBBUKS010000073.1:11306787-11319620 GCA_038050645.1 Hedychium gardnerianum | reverse complement strand
TATCCCACATGAAAAGTTATGATCTCTACAAGCACACCCCCCCCCCCCCGCATCCCGCTACATCAGTCGTCCCAGATTGAAAAGAACTCATCCTTGAGTTTAGATCATCAAAATCCACAAAATCCATGTTGACAACTAAAGAGCTTCCTCCTTCGTCATCCCTGCCTGGACTTTGAGGGCTTCCACGGTCATTGCCTCGATTTTCTGCAACGCGAAGATCAGAATCTCCTCCGCAGCCACTGGCTCTTCCCTCACATTCCAAATCCCCATCAAGATCCTCTCTTTCTGGCCATCGCCTAGCGCTACTGCCATCGTCTTCAACAACACACGATCTTGGTTGCGCTAGAGTCACCCCTTCCTTGCTCCTCTCATTGATGATCGACGACACCATGCCCTCGAATGCGATCTACTACGCTTTCTTCCCCATTGGCTCAATCATCAACGTCAAAGACAACACTTTGCGTTGAGTTCCTTTACACCGATTGAAGTCAACTTTTGAAACATCTCGAATCCACTGGTGAGATTCTTATCACCGAGGATGAACCGCTTGGAGATCTGCATTGACAACTTTGGGGTCTACTTTCTCACCACCAGCGCGTCGAACGGATTGGTAGTGGCCAAGTACTCGTCGTCCCACGTCTGCTCCACAAAACCCAAACCTTTTTCGAGGTCGGAGACGTAGACGCCCTTATTGCCGACATCGTTGCCCTTTCCTAGCTCTGTTTCTGGTTGAGGAATTTTATCAAACAAATTGAGTGCTTGCTCTTCCTCGTCCTTGAGCTTGAGCAATTGAAGGAATTCTCTTGTCACTGCGTCTTCCTCGACGTCCAGTGGTTGGGACTCACCTTCTTGCTCTTCCTTCGAGGGGTTGATCTTGTCTTTGATCATCAATGACTCGAGAGCTTTGATTTGTCCATCGATGGATACAAGCTCCACAACAATGAAGGGATCTTCTACCTTAGTTGTAGCTAGTGTAGTTGCTGAGGCATTTGGCTTCTGGTATCTAGCCTCTAGCATTTCCTTAGTCTTTCAGCAAGTTGTTCCTATCGAATCCTGACATCAGTTCATCAAACTCTGAAATATTTTATTCCTCCTTCTCCAAAGATCTCCCATCACTCCTGTCCTTGGACTCTGACATTTGTTTCTGAAAGTTTTGAAGAAGATCCGCAAACAAAAATGTCGAAACATGATCGGATCCTAACAAAATGGCGGAAAAAACATTCTCATACTTTGCCGATGATGAATTCTTCAGGCCTGGAGCCCCATCAAATATATCGTTATCATATACCGATTTATCTTAGATAGGCACAGACGATGCGATCTTTGTAGTGGAATCCGTGAGACCATCAAATATAGTGTCTAAGGATGTCGAGGATGAAGAACGAGTAGAACAATCACGAGAAGATGAATTTGATGATCCCAAGATGCCAATGAAGACATAATTGTCGGAGATGCCAGCTCTACTGTCGCTGACAAAGGGGTCATTCATCAAGGTTGGATTTCTTATTGAACTTGCCGTGCTTCGAGAGGATCCAGCAGAGTAGGATCCTCCTCGTAGTCCTACTGCCTTGGTTTTGGAGGCGGACATGGAGACGGAATTATCTTATGGCTGGAGAGCGAAGTCGCTAGCAAATTTATCAGATGCTCTGCAACGTCTATAGGGAACCTCCTCATCAAAAAACATCACCTTCCTCCTCCGAGTTTGTCCAGTGATTGTTATTGTATTGGACCGAACTTCCTCTATTCAAGGTTCCCAACCTTGCTGTCATTCTCTCTGTTAGCTGATCCACAACCAGGTCAAAGTGTCTGTCAACCATCTCTCGAAATCGTTGTTTCATATTACGATCAAAAGCGTAATCGACACTTTGTTGTCTTATCGGTGGCATGATTCCACAAGATCAGTTCGGCTCTGATACCAACTGATGCAACGGAAACTATTGATCTCAGTGATTCGACTGTAAATACCAAAAATAATCTTCTAAACCTGTTGATCCCACAGAATACTAGAAAATAGGCAACCAAACTCATCATTTGGGAAATGAACGGTGTGGTCGAATTATTATTGATCCAAAACTCCTCTTAAATAACCAAACAAATAATTTAAATAGTCTCCAAAACCCTAATGACGCAAACGACAAAAATAACCCTAAACAATGATATAAAAAAAATATTTAGAGCCTCCAAAAAAGCCTTAAATGGTGTGTTTTTGGGCTTGAGACTGGACTATTAAGGGTTCAACCCAATAACAAATTGTAGATCTCTGAACAAATTTCGATTTAAATGGTTACAGGTCACGTGGTTCATCCCGTGTTAAAAGTTATGATCTCTACAAGCACACCCTCTTGGGATCCCATTGCATCAAGTTTCTTCCGGGTTTATCGCATACCAACCACATACCAACTAGGAAAAGAGAAGGGTAATGATTCACAATGAGTGGCGTGGTAATGTGGTAAAGATAATGGTACCATGAGGCATGGTCTATAACTTAATCTACGCAACTCTCTATATGGTTTAGTCAACGTAACCCTCGATTTGTTCGATTTGGGATAGGATTTGGGTCAAGCTAGCCGATTCATGCTCGAACTCGAATCAAAATAATCGACTCCCAATTGAGTTTAACCCGGGTTAATTTGAGTCAAATCCAATTCAAGCCATCCCAAGGGATGCGACCATTATGCAGATTGTCAAGTGCCCCAAAGGGCATGACCTTTATGCAAGTCGTCAGTCGTCTCAAGAGACGCGGCTGTTATGCAAGTTGCTAGCAGTCTCAAGAGATGTAGCTGTTATGCAGGCCGTCAGCAACTCAAAAGGCCAAAGGACGTAGCAATTATAGCTAGTGCCGATTAAAAAAGATCATGTCTTACTAAGGAAGAGGGAAGAGATTCATCCCCTAAGAATTGAGGTCACTTTTTCAGAACAGCTAAAGTTTCGATGACAGCTTTAAGAGGTACATTAGTTGATAGTGTTTTACTGTTTTCTCTTCAATTTATTCTCCTCGAATCTAACTTAAGCATAGGAGAAATCGCTCCAGGATACACCTTGACCCCTTGAACCTCTTTCCAATCTTTTTAGTGGTTGGTGCTGAAGATTATTACCCGAGCTCCTATGATTACTCGACGCAGCGAAAGTCGGCCCAATAAGAACCAATCCGACAAAAGCCAATCCAATAGGAGCAAACGCGACAAAAGTCAACCCGATAAAACGTAACGTATCTGCCGGAACTGACTTAGTAAACGCCTACTTGACTGCATCCAACCCACTAAGAGAGATCGGTCGCGGACATGTCGAATACTCATCCCATCCCCTTATCTTAGACTGGATCAAGTAAAGTTATATCGTGTGATTTTATCACGAGTTCGAATAGTGAAAATTTTCTTAAATGCCGTATTGGTGGAAGCCTTGTGCGTATCCTATACTCTTATTCACAATGAGTGGAATGCCCTATATCTTGTAAAAGTTTTGTTTGCCTCCAGTGCTACCTACACGTGGGTATACTACCATCATGTTATTGGCTATTTCTCCATCATTTCTTTCGGTCTCTTTCGCACTCTTCATGCTTATCCTTCGTTGTCAATAAAGTTGGACCTGGACATAAAAAAAGAGTCCAATTGAGGGATCATTTTGCCTCTATGAAATTGGATGCAACGTTGATTTCTTTTCTCCAGATGGCCGCCACCACAAATCGATAGGGGGACAGGAAAACTGCAGCCGATGTCGTAAACTAATATCATGATCCTGCAGAGATACTGAAAGCTTCCAAGTAACTCTATTCCATGTATGTGTACTGATACTGTGTGGACTACTTGGACATCCAATATCGGTTCCACTGCACTGGATAACTGAGGTCCAGCTTCAGTCTTCAGATGTGGCCACACAAATTCAGTCACGTTGCAAAACCTTTTAAGTGGCAGGGACTGTTGAAAGCTCTGTTTCATCGTGAACCTACAGAACCCTCTCATGCAGAATTCTGATGCAAGATAAGCCTATGTAAGACCGGTGGAAGTGCTTTTGAAGGAATTATGACTGCTTTTAGTTAGGTATTTAATTTACATATATTAATCTCAAAAATAATAGATTCGATTTTATAAATTTTTTTAAGATAAATTAAAAAATATTCATAACAAATAATTTATTAATTTAATATTTTTAAATCAATTATCCATTAAGTTATCGAAGCTAAAATTCAATTTTTAGATATTTAATAAATTAAGAAAGCATCCTATCTTATTACACCATTATCATGGGATAATATTTAATTTTAAAAGTAATAGCATTAGTAGAGACTCGTTTAGTGATTAATCTTGGAAGTAATAAGTATTAATGAAAGTTTATTTAAATAATTTATATTTTTAAATTTATATTTTATTAGAAAAAAAATCTCTTATAATATGTTACTGGAAAGATTTAAATTTTAAATATCTTAATTATTTATTAGTGAATTTAATCATCCATAAGTTATTATAATTCTTTTTTTTTTTGATAATTTAATTATTTAACTTTTTAAATTGATTAATCGACTGATTTGATTTTATAAAAAAAAATATTAATTATTAAAATAAATTTAAAAATATTAATAAAAATTTATGAGAATCTATTTCTCACTGGAGGGCCAGAGATGACCGACCCGTAGCCCTTTCATATTACAGAAGGAGAATATTGCAGCATTCATTAAGCGATTCAAGTAGCAACCAGAGATTCTAAAGCTGAGTGCTATTACGCATTGGTCCACGTTACCATGATTAGAGCACTGGAGAATAACTTATGTGACGTAATTAATTGATGCACTATCAGGTTTTAATATGGCCTATAAATTAATTTATTAGGAAAAGGGCACATTTTACGTACCTATGAAAATAAAAGATCTTATTTACCTGGAGCGCTCTTATGTTTTTTTAAAATCATCATATGTGCTTTTCTCTTTTTGTTTTTTAATTAAAAAAATACTCCATCTCCATTCGCTCTGTTTTATAAAATAACATAATTATCTATAAATACTCTTTGATATTTTATAATATATATTAAATCCTGAATTGATTAATTAATTATACGAATAAAATTATATAAATAAAATAAGTTAGTATTATAGTAATTATGATCATAACTATTACAAAAGTGATGGTAGTTATAATTTCGTAGTTGTTATTATATTTATAATAATAAATTTAAGTTGTAACAATTATAATTTATAATTATTATAATATGAATGTTGTTAAATAAGATAAATTTGAGTTATTTGTGCTATGATTTCGTAATTATTATAATGTGAATGTTCGAATTATAATTGTTATAATATAAATATTATTGAACAGGTCAAAATTCATCCAAAGGATTGAGGATTTAAACTTGAAATGACTATTAAAAAATGGAAACCAATCGGCCCAAAAATCAAAATTGGTCAAATGGTGTACTTAAAACAGCCTTGTAATTTTGCAAGAGCCTGATAGGGTAGGACACTCTTTTATGATAAAAAAAAAATTAAAAAAAAAACACCTGATTCCAGTAAAAATAAAAAGGATACTCTTTTGATTATTGTCCCATAATAATCTTGTGGACCCTGTAATAACCTGTCTAGGTTCTTGTCCACTCTTCATTTTTGTGAACTAATACACTTAAGGACTAACCAAATGGAAGACAGATAGGCGGCCATGATCCGGGGAGATGAACAAACGGTCCAATTATCCATTATCAATGCACAGATAAAAGAATCCACTATACTGTCAGCAAGCCATTAGATGTACATACACAGATAAAAGTTCACGTAACAAAGAAAACATGAACTAGTGAAACCTAATTAATTCGCGTTGTAAAGTCAGTACATGTTCTGCACAAAGCAGTGGAAGTGTTGTTTGCATGCCCTGAAGGTGATGCTAAAGTGGGACAACCCTTGAGCCTTTTTAAAGATAGTTAGGCATTCCATTTTCCCATCCCCAATGGCTTGTTTGAGAGACATGGATGCAAAGAAACCTTATATTGCTGCAATCCTTGTACAACTAGCATATGCTGGGTTCTATGTGTTGTCCAAGGCTGCTTTTGATACGGGTATGAGCACCTTTGTGTTCATCTTCTATCGGCAAGCAGTTGCCTCTATGTTATTAGTACCGCTTGCTTTTATTTTTGAAAGGTAGACATGTCACTTTTTAAAATTCTCCAAAATTCTCTCTTGTTTTCGATTTAGCTGCAGCATTTATCCTTCTTTCAGGAAAAGCTATCCGCCTCTGACGTTTATGATATTGCTGAAACTGTTCTGTCTTGCATTGTTTGGGTATGTTAATGGTGTTTAAGTGTTTTGTTTCACTATATAGAACTGATGCTGTTGTGCAACGCTTTAGGATTACATGGAGCTTAAACTTCTATAGCTTAGGCTTGAAGTATACTTCAGCATCAATGGGTTCAGCAGCTACAAACTCCATTCCAGTATTTACTTTCTTTTTTGCCATTTTCCTCAGGTTTGTGGCTCTTCTTCAGCTTCATTTGCTTAGGGAGAGTTAAATTAAATTCATTCAACTGATATTAATTCATTAAACTGAAAAGAAAAAAAAAAGATCATTCCCTTTAAAAAATTTGGTGGATCAGTATGCAAAGAACTGTTTCTCCTGTTTAAACGAACTTCCCTATTATGTAATAATTTATTCAAATTGTCAGAACTATAGTGAGGCAATTTACTTATTTTTCTGATGAAATAATATAAGTCTACAGCCCTAAAAGCAGCATCACCACTCTCCACTATCCTCTTGTTGTTGGCGTTAACAGTAAAATTAAAAAACTAGCACTACTAAATCCACTAAGATGAGACCTCAACAAACTAAACGACTAATTATGATGTGTCAGGAAAACAACAACTTACGTGATTCTTTTGGCCATTCATGTTTTAGCTGTTTGATGAACACATAAGTTCGATTCAAAACGGACGGCTTATGTTCGATTCAAAACAAACAACTATATGTCTCAATACGTGCATTTATGTGTTTAGGATGGAGACTATCAAATTCAGAAGCCTTTCAGGAATAGGCAAGGTACTAGGAATTACATTTTGCTTGGCCGGTGTCATAACAATTGCGCTATATAGAGGCACTCACATCCCTCCTTTGAACCTTCATCATCACTCTGGCCAAAATACCAAGTACCAAAACAATGTGTTTACTCCTAAAAGAAGTTGGATCAAAGGATCCATCTTCCTGATAATTGGCAATATGGCTTGGTCCATGTGGTTAGTTCTACAGGTATCTATCTATATTGTTGAAAGTTGAAACTATCTAAATTAACGCATTGGTGTGTGTATTATATATTGATCATGCCTCTTTTGACAGGGAATTATGTTAAAGGAATACCCCTCTAAGCTTATTTTCACTACCCTCCAATGTCTCTTCAGCACCTTTCAGTCGGTTTTCGTTGCACTGGTATTTGAGAGAGACAGTTCCAAGTGGACCTTGCATTTGGATTTAGGCCTACTTGCTATTTTATACTCTGTACGTTTACTGAGCACATCAATCTCTTGATTTCATAGTAAAAACAATCTTCCAATCAGAAGTTCTATAAAAAAAAATCACTACAGTTGAATCAGAATTATTTTCTCCTCAAGAAAAGATGAATAACAGGGAACTGTGTATGCCAGGGCTTTGTCGTAACAGGACTGATCATCTATTTACAAAGCTTTTGTATTGAGAAGAAGGGTCCTGTTTTTACAGCAATGTTCACACCTTTGGCTCTTGTTTTTACGCTGATATGTTCCACTGTTTTCTTAGGAGAAATGATTTATCTAGGAAGGTAAACCTATTCAGGACTGACTCCATTTGATTTTTTTTTTTTTTTCCTTTTTCAAATAGAAGTATCCTTATTAATTTCTTTGTCATAACACTTGAAATTTCAGCCTTTTAGGTGGAATTCTAATGGTTCTAGGCCTCTATAGCGTTCTGTGGGGAAAAGGTAAAGAGAGAGTGTCTTCTGAAGTCTCAATTGAAGATGGGAAAACTCACACAGAGGAGAAGGAAGCAACAGGAAATGAATGAGACATGAAGGACTGATCGGGAAAAACTGTAAGGGAAATTCTCTAGATTAGGGTGCTATCAGTTCATAATCATGAAATAAAAGTTATTGTAGAACTTAAAGAAGGAACTGAAATGGCTGAGAAAAGGGAATACTTTTCCCATACAGTGGAAGATCATCATTATCTCGCCAAAGATAATAAGCACTAGTGTGTCATGACCCTACTCAGCAATCAGCATGGCATGACACCAGTTTTCAACTTCTACAGGACACTTCATTTATTTTTCCCTTTATCTAAATTCTGTGAGGTCATGATCATCTCTTGCTGCTTGTCTCCTATTTAAAACTAAAATAAGTTCAAATGAAACGAAACAAAACAAAAATATCAACACCAAACGAAATCTAAAAGAATACATGAGCACGCCAGGCGAATGATGAGATGAGGAGGAACAGAGTGGCTCAAATCAGAGTGAGCCACCTTGTTGCCTTGTTTTGATCCACTCGCAGGTATTTGCAGCTCTTACAAACCCCAATCATATTCATATAGATGCAATAATTATATTTTATCATTTATCCAAGCCAAAATGTCTCGTTAATTGGAGATGAGAAGACAAACAAAAGCAGAAAGCTACACGTCGAATAGGACGGGAAGAGAATTGAGGCCTTGTGATAAGTAAGGCGAGGTAGTGGTGTCTTTCCTTTTCATTAGGAGTGGGGAAGTTGCAGACTGAGAAGCTGAACCTGCTACAATCTTCATTCAGCGTCAAATTGCACCTTAAAAATGTTAGAAAAATGTTGATGAAGTCAGATGTATTAGACTTTTAGAGACATTTACATGCTATAAATATAAGCTTCAAAAATATTGAGATAAATGCCTCCACGAACGTGATCAAGTTGATACTACAGAGCAAGATTCGAATTTTCTAAGGTTTATCCCATTAAAGAATAAGTTCCTCCCACTTCGCTTGATATCATGATTTACTATCCTTTCATAGGTCTTGGGGCGGGCCATGGAGAGGCACTTGGGATGAGCTAGTGTTATCACCTTTGGCCACATAAAAATATTGAGATAAACAGAGCCTCAAGGCTTTGGTGCGATGTAAATGATGGGATGATCTCCCTAGACAATGAGAATTCAAATTTCATCCCGGAAATATTACGCCTGAGGAGTTTGGATTACTAACAATGTTAGTCGTCTATCATGACCTATTTTTTAATTTATCCTAATGATCGATGAAATTTTTTTATACAAGGATCAATCATCTTTTGATTTTATCATCATTCATTAGTGAGCTCTAAATAAAGCTTAAACATGGAAGTTTATTAATGTTCAGTTTTCTATATTTTTATATATTTAAGAAGATTTTCAATTAATTTTGGAAAAAAATGCAAAGGGAATCAAAATAAAAAAAAATAGATATTTTTTCAAAATATTCTTTATCTGTTATAGCAAATATTGATAATTATTATAATATACAGAAGCTAACGAATAATTATTATAATATAATATGTACAAATTATTGAATAGATATTTAATTTGAAATTTTATAAAATTTGAGATGGTTTTAAAAAAAATTTAATCATTAATTTTTCTTATTTACAATGGAGATTTGACTACAGTAATTTTAGGGTTTCAAGTGCGTTTTATCATACTGTCTAATTAAGCATCGTGATGCGTGAACCATGAGCTGCTCCAATTGTGGCCTCTATTGCCACAATGAGCTGCTCCAATGGCTCGACGTGGCCTTCTCGGGTTCACTCACTTTGTTCCGTTTCTCTTTCTTGGACTTTTGTTTTTGCGTCCAGCTGCAGCTTGCATTGATTCGAACTTGTTCCGCCTCTTTCTTGGAGAATTCATTCAAATAAATTCCACAGACTTCGTCTTGCCATCGATGGCGACCTATTTCCGCTGAGCACCGGAGGTGCAGACCGTTGACGGCTTGCAGAAGCTCTACCTCATGAATTCCGGCGCCTTCAGCACTGGATACGACGATGTAGCAGCGGCTCCGTCGAACATGCTCCTCTCAACTCGGCGATGAGCAATTCAGCGAATCCGATCGATCACCAGCGCCAGCAAGCGCCCTTCCCGTCGGCGACGGCTCATCCAGGAACGCTCTCCCTCGGCCTGTCTCAGCATGCATGAAGTGGCAGTCGCGACGCATATGGCTCCGGCGATCGCCGAGCAGGGGAAGAGTTTTGCGTCCTTTTTGATGGGATCCAAGTACTTGAAAGCAGCGCAGTGGTTGCTGGACGAGTTAGTCAACGTTTGCTAGGGAATCAAAGATGTGAAGATCGGAAAGGGGGCTACTTCAAAGAATCCGGCAGAGGACGCAGAAGGCGGCGGCAACGTGGCAGCGGGCGTTGCAAATCTCACGGCCGCCGAAAGGCAGGAGCTGCAGATGAAGAAGGAGAAGCTGGCAGTCATGCTCAAGGAGGTAAAATTGATTGAATTCGAATTACATGAGCATATACAACAGAGAGAAAATCTAATCTTTACTGGTAAAAGCCAGACATATACTCGATTCATGTGCAAAATTTGCAGGTGGAATAGAGGTACAGGCAGTACCGCCACCTTTCGAGGCTATCGCCGGCTACGGATCGTCGAAAACCTACATGCACCTTGCTTGCCCTTTGGACTATATCAAAGCACTTCCGGTGCCTGCGAGACGCGATCGCCGTCCAAATCAGGGCAAGTAGAAGGAGCTTGGGGGAGGAAGATGACAAATGCCGAAGGTCGAAACTTCGCTTCATCGATCAGCATTTCCGGCGGCAGCAGGCACTGCAACAGCTTGGGATGATGCAGCATAGCAGTTGGCGGCCGCAGCGCGGACTGCCGGAGCATTCTGTTTCCGTTCTCCGCGTCTGGCTCTTCGATCATTTCCTTCATCCGTGAGTCAAAAATATTTATATAATAATTCTACAAATAAATATGGGAAAACTAATGACAATAATTTCAATCGATCGAGATTTATCATATTTGACATCATATTCAAGATAAATCGATAGCAAAGGATAATATTTCTAAATTTATTATATCCATTACTATTGATCCCGCGCGGTGACTCGTGGATGAACAGCTGGGAAGTCAAACCGTTGACTGACTGGCCGCTGGGCGAGGGGGTATGTCTGGTCTGCTTGATTGAATACCGGTCGGCGGTGCTTCGCTGATCTGTCGCTTCGGGCCTCCGGTCTGGTGCTGGTGAATGGCCGTCGGGTATGATGACTTGTCCGACCAGCTTAACAGGGCTCCGGTCGGGGGCCTGCACAGACCAAAAAGAGAAACGGAGGGTGATCCGAGAGCTCCAGGCGCTGCGCCTGGGGGTCCCGCTCCGACGCTCAAGTCAGGTCAGAAGGCTCAGAGACAAAAGAAGGAAAGCAGGAGAGTTCCAAGTTAGAAGAAGCGAACCCCTTTCTGTAATGGTGTCGTTCCTTTATATAGCCTTCGGGCAGCGTACGACTGTCATTAATGAAGCATGGCTGAGCCTGTCTTGATTTGACCTGCGTACTATTAGCATTAATGGCGCCTGCTGAGGAGGCATGACGCCTGCTGAGGAAGCATGGTGCCAGCTGAGGAGGTGTGGCTTGGCGGTAGGACCCTAGGTTGTGTCAGCAGGGGGTGTTGCAAACGTGCGAGGAGCGTCGGAGTCATCTGTTACATACGAGAGCGAATAGATCCGACCGGGGGAAACTCCTCCGGTCGGACGAGGGGATTCCGATTGTATTTGAAGAGGCCCTTAACTTCTCAGAATAACCTATAAAATTATAGCTAACTGTTCTAAAGTCCAGTTTCTTTTCTTTAGGCTTATAAGACTTAGCCTCAGCTGGACAATCTCAAATATGTAAATGCCTAATATTAGGCTTACTACCCGTCCACATCTCGAATGAGATTTTAGTTACTGTCTTACTAGGTATTCTATTAAGTAGGTAAATTACAGTATTGAGTGCTTCACCCCATAAATACTCCAGGAAAGAAGAAAAAATCATCATACTTCTTACCATATCTTTTAGGGTACGATTGCGTTTCTCAGCTACATCATTCTGACTGGGAGTATCATGCATGGTATAGTGAGGTACAATTCCACACTTATTAAGGTATTTCGCAAAAGGTCCTGGACGTTGTTCACCTGATCTATCATATCGACTGTAATATTCACCTCCACGGTCGGATCAGACGACTTTAATTTTTTTACCTAGTTGAAGTTCAATTTCTGCTTTGAAAATTTTAAACATGTTCAGAGATTGTGACTTCTCATGAATAAGGTACAGATAGTCAAATCGAAATTAGTCGTCTATGAAGCTAATATAATATGTGTGTCCATTCCAAGATGCCTTAAGGAATGGTCCACATATATCTGTATGTATTAGTTCCAAAACGTCACTACATCAGTTAGCCATCTTATTCCTTTTGTTAGTTATTTTTTTCTTAACACACTCTATGCAGACATCAAAGTCTGACATGTCAAGAGAATAAAGAATTTCATATGACATTAACTTTTCCAAGCGTTGTTTGGATATATGTCCTAAACGCTTATGCCACAACATAAAAAAAATCGTTAATAAATTTGCGCTTCGTACCTATATTATGTATTATTAGGTTATCAATCGTAGGAGTAAAGGTGTTTAATTTATAAAACTTATCAACCAAAGAATCATTGTCAATCACAACTAAATTAAAGATAATACTAAATATTTCATTTTCAAATTAACAAGAATATCCTGATTTGTCCAAACAAGAAATTGAAATTAAGTTTCGTCTGAAAAACGGTACAATGAATGTATTTTCTAAATCTAAATAGGCATTAGTTCCTAAACAAAGCCTAAAAACACCAATCGACTCTACTTTAGCCTTC
>JBBUKS010000073.1:11282527-11299138 GCA_038050645.1 Hedychium gardnerianum | reverse complement strand
CTCGCCATCGCCGCCACTCTTCTCGCCCTCCTATATAGTTGATTGCTTGAGTATTTTTCTTCTGAAAGAGAAAGAAAAACATTCCCACTGTTGTCATCAGCAAGGAAACAAAACAATTATGTTCCTAATTTGATGGTGTAATAGGAGACCAAATCTGAGTTAAGAATGATTGACCGCTTGATTGAGAATGTTCAATCGGCATTGACAATAAAAATCCTAATAGGTGATGGAACATTAGATGTTAGACAATAGAGAAATCTTAATAAATTATGGATGATTAAATATTAGACATATGAGAGAAGTCATTATGGTTGATTAGATGTTAAACATACGAGAGAAGTCCTAACAAGTCGCATAACTATCAAATAAAGAAAGATTGTATGTTAGATAATTGATAGGACGTTCAAACAAAGTTATGAAGAATTAAATGTTTGGTAGTGTTAAAGTCCACTAGGTCACAAATAATTAGATGTCAAACAAGGTGGAAGTCATCACAGGTATAAATTGACCAGAGATTAAGCAAAAAAGGTTTTGATGGACTAAGGTCATTTGAATACTAGGCAATAGGTGAAATCTTAAAGATGAGGAGTCTCTAAGCAAGAAAAGTATACTAGGCAACAAGTGAAATCTCAAAGATGAGAAGTCTCTAAGTAAGAAAAGTCTTAATAAGTTGAGATCGACCTGTATTAGACATATGAAGAAATTTCAAAGACACAAGATCTCTTAGAACGAAGAAATTCCAAACTTAGAAAGGCTAAAACAAGAATATCAATCAATGATAGTTGTAGTCGAATCATATTAACATTGAATCTAGATTAGGAAAAAGTCTAATTTAAATCAAACAATCAATTGAGAACAATAACAATTAACTAGGAATACTAGTAGTCAATCGGCAATTGACTGAGAATATTTGTTTAATTTAAGCACAAAATTGATTGGGAATAGTATTTGTCAATTGAGAATCATATTTTAAACACAAAATGGATTGAGAATAATATTAGTCGATTGAGAATAACATTTTCAACCCAAAATGGGAGAATGGGCTGAAAATTAATAGAATATTTTGCAGTGCTAAAACAAGAAGTTATTGATAGAGGATCTTGTAGAATATTCGATATATATAATCGAGAGGGTTCTTAGGCAAATATTGTTGCATTTTAGATCCTTTAGGGAGCAAGCCAAAGCAACAAAAGCAAGCAAAGCAAACATCTTCGTCTTGTAATCTTTCTTTATTGTATTTTTTAAATATTGTTTGTATTTGTGTATTATTTGTGTGTTGTAAATATAATTCGTAAGAAAATTCTCCATCTCTAGAAGACATCTAAAGAGGAGAAAATGATGTTATATGGAGTGATTTGCCAACAGATCATAGGTCATGGAGTAAAAATTGAGAGTTTCAAACTACATAAATGGCTATGGTTTGTGTTTATCCTTTGTATTTGTGTTTAATTTATATTTTCATTGCATACTAACATATTGTAGAGACAAGCATGATCGATCAAAAGAAAAAAAAACATACGTCCGCATTAATCCAATCCAATAGTTTTAAGGTCCTCACATGAGAGATGAACTCAAGTGTGATTGAAAACAGCAATAAGGTTCCATGAGTAATGTGAGTTGTGAGAAACTATGATTGAAATATAATCTTGTGTCCTAGGTTTCATAAAACTTCAAGAGATGATGTGTAAACTAGGTAGGGATTGCATAGTGGTTTATAAGGAATTTGAACCAAGGAACAACAAATTATGCAGTTGTAGTCGGCAGTCAAGCTCAATCTCAAGCTTTGCATTTGCTTACGAGGGTGTAAAACGAGTGAAGTTGAGATTTCTGAGCATATTCAATCGACTAGAGATGAGTCTTAGTCAACTTGAGTGGTTCAACTCAGAAGTTGAATGTAAACTCTCTATTTAGAGGGGGAAAAAAAATTGTTTGAACATAAATTGACTAGACTAGGTTCTAGTTGACTAGACAAATAGGTAGTTAGTTGAAAGGTTTCTCTAATATATTGACTAGACTTAGGTAACTTTAATCAAGTGTTCTACCATTTAGTTGACTCAAACTAGAAGAGAACCCTTTGTTCTCAAACAACAAGGCAAGACAATTGAGTTCGATGTCAACTTGGCTAATCAGTCGACTAAATACAAATATTAATCGACTAAAGTTGCTTAACCTCAAGTTAATTCATCAAGTTTGACCTAGAACACTCCTTTTTTTTGGGTTAAGTACGTGCCTAGGTAGAAACACTTCCACCCCAAAAGCCAAACTTACATTTTACTCAATTCACATCTCACATGTCTTCATGCTAACGATGCTCCTTCCCTCAAGACCTCCTTGATAAGCCTCCATCCATAAAAGCTTTGCCTTAAAGTTTTGGCCCCCGGGGCTATGGTGTAGCGGAAGAGTACCAAGTTATCACCCAGGTATTATAGTTCGATCCCCAGCTATGACATATTTATAAAGATTTTTCCTCCAAATAGAATGCGCAATCACGGGATGTTGGGCTTTTGGGCCGCCCGCCGTGAGTGCTTTCCAATTTACCCTAATAGCCGGTGGGAAACTTTCGTGAGGCCAGGCCGATCACCCTAAATTCGATATTACTTGATTCAACATTGGCCTTAAAGTTTTGCTCAATCCAAGTCACTTGAGCCAACACCTCTTCAGACAGACACACAAATGACTTTCAGCATCGGTCAAACTTGCCAGAATTCCACCTTCAGAACTTCTCGTTTGCTAGAAGCTCCACCTTTAAGACTTCTTGTTTGCTAGGAGTTTAATCTTCAGGACTCATCTGCTAGAATTTCCACCTTCGGGACTTCTCATCTACTGAGATTCACTTAGACTTGCACCTACGAGTTCACTTCTCTAAAACTTCACATCTGCCAAGACTATTTGAACTTCCACCTCCTAGAAGTTCATTCCTCTTGGACTTCCTCATCTACCAAGATCACTTGGACTTCCATCTAGCAGGAGTTTACTCCTCTGGAACTTCTCATCTATCAAAACCACTTGGGTTTTCACCTACTAGTTCTTTCACTCTTTAGATACATAGTTCGCCTCTTTCCGCCTATCATCAAGATTGTCACCTTTGATGATCCTCATTCTATAGTCCCTTCAATATCTCATTTCATCTTTCTTTCTCTGATTTTTGGTGGACCTCAAGTTATCGAGCCAACCAACTTGGACACGCCAAGTTAAGCTTCTCCAACACCACTAAATACTTGTTATCTCGTGGCCCCTCAAATGCCTTATACATCCTTCTCTAAACTCTATAGGACCTTCAAGCTACTAAGCATGCCATCTTGGCACACCAATTATCATCCACACTCGATCTCGTCAAACCACAAGCTTCACGAGCTTCATGTGTATCCTACCAAGTCCATGCATAACTTAACGCACATATGAGAAACATAGGTAAAACCTAACTTAAACCCCCAACAAACAAAATTCATGGTCGAGACCGACCACGATCGCAACAACCACCTTAATAAGTTGACAACCCATCTCCTCCCTCTCTCGCCAATGAACAATAGCACTTTCATGCTACAATGAGAGCTCATGTTGCATGATTGGTGAAGGGGGCATGTAGTGTTGTGCATCTCCTATAAAGGTATGAGTTTTTCATTACAAATTTTTTATTGATATGGTTTGATCTAATATCACACGGAATTATCTCATTGTGTTACTATGTTGCTTTCCATCGTGATGATCTCAACATGAAATTTTTCGTTACAAGTTTTATATTGATATGGTTTGATCTAATATCACATGGAAATCTTGAAAAAAAAAAGTTGTCTCATTGTGCTACTATGTTGCTTTCCATTGTGATGATCTCAACATGAAGTGTAGAAGATATCATGCAAATTAAAGTTTGAAGTGATTAAACTTGGATGATGAACTTCATGGATTGAATGAGGGTAGTGAGAAGCTTGGAACTCATGTTAGCTATCAAGCTTGAAAATTTACTGCATATTACATTGATAGATGTAATTTTGGGTTTATTTTTGAGTAGATTATCGAATTGATAGGATTTAAATTTTAAGTAAAGTTTTTCCAAGGGAGTTTTATCAAGCTCTAGAGGGTATTTGATAGGTTATCTTGAAGTTTTAAGTTAATCTTTAGTGATTGAAGGTCAAACATACTAAGATGAACTTTAAATCACCCTTAGAATAGATGAAAGAAACTTACGTTGGGCTAAGATATTTCTTTGGTCAACATAGGCATTTGTGTTGACCAAGTTATGATGTTGGTCAACACAAACATCTTATTTTCAATAGTATGTCAACCAAGTTAGAGTTGTGTAGACCAAATTAACCGAAATTTAGCATCAAGGTCTTCAACTATCATATAAGTTAATCAACACAAGTTCAAAATAAGTCAACACAAGGAATAATAATTGAGGCTTTGTGTAAAGGTCATTTGTAGAATTTTTGGCATAAGAACTCATGAAAGAGCATCTCATTTGATCCTTTACCATAGTCAAGTGTCAAAGATGAACAATAAGAGATGCTCTTTTGGTAATATTTTTCTCACCTGAAGTTATTGCTTCCGTCGATTACACATGCATTGTTTGAGCCTTGTCGTCTAAAAAAAATTCAAAAAAAAAACTGAGCATATATTCAACTCTTAATTGGACCATAATGCTCAAAATTACGATACAAACATTCTTGCCTAGTGGTCAGTGATTGCATAATATTAAGTAACCCAATTGTAAGATCGAGTAATATGTCTCAGTAAGAAATTTAGAACCAACACAAACTATTTTGATTGGAATATTCCAAATGAAAACTTCGGGAAAAAAAATCTGAAATTAGATTAGATCTACTAAAACTAAAACAATAAAACAGAATGAAGTTTTAATTTGCTAGAGGAAGGTGTAGTGGGGTACAATCCCGTATCACATAAAGAGTTTGAAGTGCCCCAGATTTATGCACAAATCCTCTATTCTACCGAAAAGGGAAGTCAAGGTAAATAAGTGATATCCACTCTTTCTATTGTGTGTGCCTAAATACCAAAGCTAAGAATTTGATGTTTTGTTCAATAGAAACTGTTTCTTGAAGAAGATTCAGGACTTAACATGCAACACTAGTTTCCAAAGAGAAGAAATAGTAGTTTCTTAAATTTTGCGATACTTGTGTTCCATCAGCAAGTCTTCAAAATATATACACTGAAACATGGAAACATTCATCATTCCTCCTACTTACTTGATTCATCACTCCCTTCAAAATCGAGGCCATAAATACTCATCCGGCCAACATTAACTGCAAAAAGGAAAATAATGAAGTAAAAGCAATCATCGAGTTAAATGTTCAAATTCAAAAGTATAATTTTTTTTATAGAAGGCTGTTAGTGAGATTTTTAATGACTCCGCATAGGATTTTCAATCAACACTTCAAAAGAAACTAAAAATAGGGTAGGGTTAACTATCATGTATTCTCTTCCAATTTTTGGTTCAAAGAAAAACTAACTTAATAAAAATACAAAATGATCTGATGCATGCTTATGATGGAAAAGAAATTGTGGATAAAGAAACTTGATAGAAAAGATTTAGCAATTAGGTGATCTTGTTTGTTTGTTGAACTTTCTTTTTTCTATTGATGCAATCATGCTCCATCTTGGTCCTACGAGACTAGGATGTTTTGATATTTGAGCAATGTGATTGAGTTGAGTGTTTATGTTAGGCTGATATGTCAAATAAGATAAAGTTAACTAGATACTTGTCAATGAATCTTATCCAAATGAATCAAGATTGATTGAACACTTGGCATTGATGAAGTTCAATAGGTGTTGGCAAGTCTCAGTCAACAGGTGTTGGCAGGTGTTGTTAAGTGTAAAGTCTAATAAACAGGTGTTGATAGTGGAAAACTTAAATAGATGTTGGTAGTTAAAAAGTCCAATGGGTGTTGGCAAGGGAAAAGTGCAATAGATGTTTGCAAGGAAAAAGACCAACAAATGTTGGCATTGGATGAAGTCCTAGCAAATGAAGATTGATCTTGATATTGAGCAAGTGAAAGTCCTAATGGATCAAAGTTGACTAACATTAGGTAGATAATAAAGTTTTGGAGGCTAGGAATTTTAGCAAGAGGAAGTCCTAGTAGGTCAAAGTTGATCCATACTAGGTAGACAAGGAAGTCATGAAGACAACGTCTCTTACTAAGACGAGGACTTGGCCTTATAGTTGATAGGAGTTGATGATCCAATCCACTAACTGTTCATAACGATTGACCTATGGTTTGCCAACAAATAGAATATTTCTAATCATAGGTCAATCGACTAGGGCCAGATCGGTCGACTAGTGGTAAAGTTTAGCCGACTGATGACATAGCAAAAAAGCTTTAAAAAAACCATTGATCTGATAGAGATTGGCAGGAGCCATCAAATGGATTACAAGCCATAGTAAATCAATCAACAATTGAGTAGATGGAAAATCAATCAAAGTATCCGTTGAGGATCTAGATGGTGCAATCAACTTGGGCCAAAGTAGTTATTAGACTAGGCCAAGTTCGTAGTCAATTATTCGGGCATAAATAGTAGGTGGGTTGTTCAGAACAAGAAGGCTATAAGAAGGGAAACAAGAGGAGTTTTTGACAACGCTTACAAGTGTGTCAATACAAGTGAAAGCAAATAGCAGCAAGTAAAAGCAAACCATAAGGTAGAGTTTCATCTTGTAATTATTTCTTTATGTTGTAATTGTTATTACTTATTATTGTATCTTCTTGTCCGTTATAAGCTCATTGTAAGAGGTTTTTCTACCTTTGAAAGCATCCAAAAAGGAGAAAGTACAAAGGAATCCCAGGAGTGACTCATTGATGAATCATAAGTCATGGGGTAGGAAACGGGTTTCCAAACCACATAAAGGTTAAGTGTTAATATTGCTCCTTGTTTGTGTTTATGATTTGATATTTTGTTGCATGCCAACGTGATTGTAGACACAAACAAACGATTTAAAGTGATTAGTTATTCACCCCACCCTCTAGTCTCACCATCAATCCAATATTTTCTACTAATTAGAAACACTTATGGTCCAATATTCAAGGTCTAAAGTGAATGCCATACAAAATTCAAGTCAAGTGCCTACCAACAGCATCAAGTCCAACTAAATTGGGCATGTAAGTCTTGATGTGTTCTTCAGCAGCATTATCTGCCTTAAGTGTATCACATTCGAAAGATACTGATATCTCTTGTTTCCCATGCTTCTGCTCTACCATATCAACAACATCATTTTCCCACCTGTAGCAGTCACAAATCATAAATTCATTATTGACTAAGGGGAATGTTAACCAGCTAGTAACCAAACAATCCATTTCATGAATGTCTTTCATATAAACAAACTTGACATACTGTTAATATTGTCAAGCGGTAAATATCATTCCGGCCAACATAGAACAAAGTTGCACAATGATTATTTGTCTACCATGCTTCACCGGCAGCTTAATGTAGATCAAGAATGGGAAAGGAAAGAAAGTAACTTTGAAGAACAAAACTTTACCTTGCTTCTTTGTCCTCAGAAAAGAGAGCAAGCATTGAAAACAAAATGCTAATTAGTATAGCATATTCATAGCATAAAACAACGAGAATGCTTGATAATTTAAAGTAGATCAGTTATTAATGAACATACAATTCAATCCTTTTCCAATCATTATGTCATCATTATGAACAGTAGTTAAAAATAGAGAAGTTCTGATTATACAAGATAATTGGATGTCAAGTGCCAACCAGTGATAGCATCACCAAGCCATATTTGGTCCAAAGGCGACCAAGGGAACCTAAAAGACGATCCTTCAATACTTTTATAGTTAAAAATCTAAGTCCTTATCATGTGTCTTTATACAACAACAAGAAGCCATAAGCATAGGCTATTGGGGTCAACTATAATTAAATAGCATTACAATTATGATCCATGTACGTGAGATTATTAAAAAAAAAAGTATGCTTGTTTTTGGAGCTTAACACAGCTCTCCTTTTTCATATGGTTTCGGAAGTTGGAGTTTGGTGGGAATGTTATGCCAATTTGACCTAGTGTTCTTGCTTACACTGAAGCACACAACATCTGAGCTGCTGAGTCGAGAATGTCCAATTGTATCCAAGGTACATACATAGTACCTATTTTTATTGTCAAGGGTACATTTTTTGTGATTTTTTCAGCAGCTACAATTGCCTTATCAATGGAGTATTTCAGGACCTAGAGGACGCCTTGGGTGCATTTGAAAGTGGTGGATGACCCATATTGCTTGTAGAAAAAATAGTTTTCTTCTCAGATAGAACTTTTGTTGTTTGTGAAATTGTAGAGGTGAGGTTTTAATATTTTCTCCATATCATTGAGCAAGGAGTTTAGGAATAAGAGATCTCTTGTACAATATGTGAGCCACGGTTTATCCAATTTCCATTGTATTTCTTCTCTTATATTATATAAATTTAGAATTTCCTTATGGAGCAGACTTCCATCAAACTAAGTGTATTCTTCTTTTGTTTTGTTTTTTTGTTATTGTTTTTGTTATTTTGTTGTGAGAAATGAAGATTCTACCGTGTAGTCATTTGCAGTAGAGGTGATTCCTCATTATGTTTAACTGAATTTAGGACTACAAATGTATGGCTTAAGGTAGAGGAATCTAGCAAAACCATACTAAAAGAGTCTCTAATCTCATCAAGTAGCACCATAGACATTTTTTATCACACTAAGTGATACTAGAAATGAGGTTGTTAGATCTTAGAACAATGCATCTAAGATCATAAGTGAGAGTATTTGTATCAATATTAAATTTTTTTTAAAAAAAGTACCATATTGGTGGGATTAGACTTGTTTTAAAAAATTAAAATTCAGAACTTAGCATAGGCATTCATTACTTCCATCGTTTGATTGTTTTGTGAAGGCTCTCCTAATTGATAGGAGAGACGAGGTGACAAGTGAAACTGTTGCATATGTTGCTCTAAGAAAGGAAAAGATTTGATGTTTCATATTGGAGTGAAAGTGCACAAGTACACAAAGTAGAGTTAGGAATGGATAACAAGCGTAAGCATCTCGGCATCATAAACCTAGATTAGAGCTAAATCTCTAGAAAAAGTTTAGTGCTTCAATTGCAAGGTATATGATCACTATAAGAGGAATTGTCTATAAAGAAGGCAAAGCCTCAAGGCAATAGGCATACAATCGAGGAAGAAGATATTTATTCTTGTAATTTCAAAAGAAAAGAATGTGCCTTCTTTAGCCTAGATTCATCTTGTGCAATGTATGTTTGCACTAGGAGGACACAAACGGACACGTTCAATGCAAGACCATATATTTAAGAGATGTGTCAAAGGGGAACGTCCAAAGAATCAATAAAATCAAACTCAAATTACCAATAGAATCACAACATATTTTAAGGCAAGTAGCCTTTATCCCAAAGATGAGGAAGAATATAATTTAACTGAATCAATTGAAAAAAGATTCAAACATGTACCACTATAGGCAACTAGTGGAGTTTCTAAGATGCCTATGGTAGACAAATCCATTTGACAAGAACCATGCAAAATAATCTCTATTGTTCAAAGATCTCATCGAAACATATGAGATGGTGACAACATGCAAAGAAGTCACTTGGCATAGACATTTTATATATATCAATTGTCAGGGAAGAGATCCATGGGTAATGCCATTAACTAGATGGCTGCACATTGGCTCAATAGAGGTGAAGTAACAAATGTACATCAGATGACTTTGGTGTATGAGCTGATGGATTAGACCGAGAGAAGTACTGCCTTAGCTGATCATTTTAGAGTATCAAATGGAGCAATGGAGCAATGGAGCGACATCTCACTAAGGTGGAGATTATTAAAGTCGATGAATATGTAGGGCCAATTTGGCCATCTTGCACAACCAATGCTAGAGTTCACAATGCTTAGGCTTCAAAGACCAGCATGCCTAGTTAAAGCTTGAGAGCATAGTATCCTATGTTAGGGTTACTTTCCAACGAGTTTAATGGGGATTTTGCCTTATTTATTCCACATAGTTCCCTTAGTGATGGAGCATTTTGGAGTTTAGAAGATGGCTTAGGTGAATTTGGAAATTGTGAACGCTCATAATGCTTATATAGAAGAGTTTTGTTGTTAAATAGAACTAAGTGTCTAACCGGTAATGAGCAAAAAAGGTGAGATTTTTCATATTTCTCCATCAATATTAAAAAAGGAGTGTAGAATTGATTGAGATCTCTATTTTAGGGAGTGACACTTCCTCATCTAATTTTCATTGTACTTTTGTTTTTATATAATATAGACTCAAATAGTCTATGAAGTAAGCTTATGCCAACCACATTAAGTTACTATTCTTCTTCTTGTGTGTTTATATTATTCGACCGCAGGAGATGAAGATTCCACTACATAGTCTTGTGGTGAATATAATTGTGCATTCAAAAAGCACCTAATTTGGAATCTGGAGCTATAAGTATATGGTTTGATTTACTGAATTTTAACAGGCGACACTTGAGTGTCTTCAACTATATAAGTGCTATATAAAATCACAACACTTGTGAGTATGGTCCTAGGTGTCCAAAGGGCTAGCTCTAAAAACTTCTATAAGCGATCTATGTGGATGCCATATCCGACTCGAGGGTTGATGTAATATGTCAGTGTCTATCAAGAATGTATCAAAGGTTGATTAAGAGTACTCAAAGGCACCAACAATACATAATTTTTACTAATCCAGAAGATTATAATTTAGTTTGAGGTCTGGCTATATTAGACAAGATTTATTAAAAGGAAGTAAGTAAGCACAACTTGACCTCCAATCTAATTTAAGAGACGAATAAAGTTCTTTGTCTATTCACATACCCATATCTAGCCTAGTATAGGTATTCTCGCAGGGTCTAGGTAGTTTGTATTGATAGACACATAATTTGGAGATCAGCATTTCAAATAAAAAAGCTTACCCATGGGCATGATCAACATTTTTAAAGCGAGCAGCATCATGTCCCCTGCACTCCACCACAACCACCTTCTCTCTTTTGTCCTGCTACATGTAGTATGAAGAATAACATTAAGAAAGGCACACACAACAATCAAACAGTCAAATGAGTGGGCTTACAGCGAAGTCAATTATTGAGAGCTTAATCAGGCGATAGTCTTCACCTCTGCTACACTCCCTCTCGCAGGACAATTCTTAAATCGAAGAAATAACAACACAAGTAACTGCTTTTCAGATTACATGGCGAAAGTTGACTAATTTGAAAGAAAGAGAACTTCTGTAAAACCTAAATCCGGGTGACAAAGAAAAAAAGATGGAGAAAGGAAGCAGGCTCGAATGCAAATGGCTAGTGTGGCTCACCGATCCCTTGAAGGCCGTAGCAGACAGAATGAGGCAAGGTGATGAAGTGGCCGGAGATGGAACCGCAGGGCAGCAGAGCAATCGAGGCAATCCCTTCCAAATCCATGCTCAGCTGTTCCGCTTCCGCTGCTCTCTTCGCACGACGAGAATCGAAATACGCGGAGGCGGAGGGGGATCGGTTTGGTCTCGTTAAAATGTAGTTACATGGGCCGGGCCACCAGATGGATGAAAAAAAATCAAAAGAACATAATTATTTTCATTATTATAATTAGATATCACAATAATGTAAATTTTTATCTATTTCATATTGTCCGTTTTTATTCTCATGTATTATATTTATCTTTTAATAAAAAATAGACCTGAGAATACGGACTATTTAGATGAACCTCCATTAGTACTTTCTAATTTATTCTGGTGGTCAATGGGAAACTTCTGTGGGACCGGACCGGTCATCCTAGGTCCGACATTATCTGACCTGGTTAATCATTTTATCCCCACGAGATTGACTGGTGGCTAGTGCATGAGATGTTGCCACCATGAAGTCTGAGGGTCAAATCCTAGCTAATAGTCAGGTTCCTGCCCTCTCTCATGTACTAGTCACTGTTCGGGCTAGCTAAACTAGTCCTCGTGATTTACCTCCTCCGTGTTAGTCCTGAGACGGACTGACGGGGGCGCTGAGATCGAATGATTCACATTTTGCCACCATGTATTATATTTATCTTCATTTTCATCCTATTAGATATTCAACTTTCATCCCGTTTTCATAATAAGATATTCATACCCTACTCAAAAATTTATTACCACCTATGATTATATTTTTTTTTCAAATTTAAAATATTTTGATGAACTTATGAATATTTATCAAATTTTTGAGAAAAAAATTAAAGATAAAAATTAGCAAATTAAATATCATATAATAGTGATAAAAGTTAAAATGTTCACTCCTAAATCATGAGAGCTAGTTTACTAGTCTAAATAGTAATTAGTACATGGAGAATGATAAAAACCTGACTATTAATTAGGATTTAACCTTCAGATATTATGATGACAATGTCCTATATACTAATAAGTAGCCCATCCCATAATAATAAATTAAACATTAATATAAGAATAATAAAGAGGTGGGTTGCTGGTGAAATGAAAGAAGAAATATATAAAATTTAGAGTTATATATATATATATATAATTTAATCGAGTATAAGATTATATTAGATTCGTTTTTATATTTTTTTTATATTCGATTATTTAATTGAGTTTAAAAAATATCCCTTCATATTCTTTTCTATTCATATCAGATATCAAATTCAAAAAAATTGTCATCCCTAATTATAATTAAGGGGCAAGGCACCTTAAATATATAAACTCGTACACATAATAAATATTTAGTTACAAGCACTCTTTTTTTTTTTTATAATCTAGGTATTAAACTTTACGAATCGATTAATTTTAGAGGTAACCGATCCGATCCTATAAAAATTTTTTACCAGCTACTAGGGTAAATCAAAAAGCACTAATGAAGAATCAAAATGATATATATTTTTAGACTTGCTTCTTACTAAAAGAAAAATCTCTTGTATTACGCTACAATTAAAATTCAAACTTAAAAATATTAATCATTTGGATGGGCCTCCATTAGTACTTTCCAATTTATCCTAGTGATCAGTAAAAAAAATTCAGTGGGGTCAGACTCGATCACTTCTAAAATTAATCAGTTCGAAGAGTTGGATATTTAAATTATATATAAAAAAAAAAGTTGGGTTGATCCCAAATGGGTTAATGAATTAGGCCCTCAATGTTTAGCTAGAGTCATGAATTTAGATTAGGCTCGTCGGATTGACCTGCCCCGCTAAATAATTTAAGCGGGTTGGGTTAGAATTTTGTCAACCCAAGTCTGTTGTGGGCCTAGGCGCGGGCCGACCCGCCTCGCCCCGCGACCCGCGTAGGTTGGCTCGCGACCTATGCAGGTTGGTCCGCGATCATGCGGGTTGGCCCACATGTTGAGAAACATATGTAAGTTAAATTTTATATTAATTTATTATCTTTTTTTGTTATAATTTTAAAATAAAAATAATACTTTTCATCAAATATGAGTACTCGTTTATGTCTATTTATATTTAAAATACTTATTTTTAGATATATTTTATTAATAAAATCTTTTCAAAATAAAACGTTGAAGATATGAATTTTTTATTTTTTTAAATTTTTGATGGACCCGCGGGTTGGCCCCGCCTAACCCGCAACCCGTCTTAGATTATGTTGGGTTGAAAATTTTTTAACCCACCAAGATGATGGGTTGGCCTGTCCCACCCCACCAAATGAGTAACCCACCACGAGCTGACCCATCCCGTCACGGACTGACCCGTCTTGCCATGTATTGACCCGTCTAATAGCTCTACGTTTAGCCCTAAAAATTAAAATACAAAAAAAAATATATATCGGATGGGTTCGAGTTGATGAGTGATTTGATTTTTAATTTAGGTCTATTCGGGTGAATCCCGAACCAACTCAACCCAACCAAAAAAAAATCTGATCAGATTTTGGATTCAATCCGATCTAACCTAAATTCTAAAATCCTTATATTTTTTTGTATTGATTTGAGTTGAATTTTTAATCATATATAGTGAGTAGGAGTTTGTGAGTTGTCCACTCCCTTATCTATATTTTTCTTGTGTATTAATAAATTATAGACACGAGCACAACATGAAAACTACTAACTATTCATCTCTCTAGGTACAATCTCGATCCAACACGTATGAGTGAGAAGAATTGTTGAGTCATTATGTTCGTTGATCGACAAGAAAAACAAGGAAGTGAGTAAGCAGAGGAGTGATGACTTGATCAACAATAAACATAATTAGTTGAGTAATGAAGTGGATGTCAATGATAAAAAGATTAGCAAGGATGAGTCAAAATTAATTGGGAATAGAATTTGTTCATTTTAGAGGGATCAACTATATTATATGATTTGATCTGAGACTAAAGGATAAGATGACTCGACAAAATAATCATGATCAAATAATTTTTATCAATTGGATACAACTCAGGTTGATCTTCAATAGACAGACTTCCTTCAAGTTGAGATTCTTTTAGGTCATACTTCAATTAAGTTGAACTTTAATGAACCGACTTCCTTCCTATCGAGCTTTAGTAGATTGACTTCTTTCAACTCACTTTTCAAAATGCTGATTAATCAAGAGATTCTTCTAACAAAAGTACGGACGGACTCGAGAAAGAAATTTGAAAGGAGTCGAGACGAACTTTGATAAGGCTCTTTCGATGTTCAAATCAGACCTTAAAGAAATGGAGAAATGAATGAGAAAAATAAGGAGAGTAGAAAGTTAGGGATTATTTGCTTTGGTGCTATAACCAATTATTTTTAAATAGAAAATGGAAGGATGATCATTTTCAAAGGACACACTTTTTTCTTTTGTTATGGAGAGACACCTCTCTAGATGACTAGTGCTTTAACAGTTGCATCCCTTGGTAATTCGATGCTTCAAGAACCATGGAGTCAAATCTCAATTTGGGCGTACCACGTTCAAATGCGATTCAGATTGAATTGACATGAGATTTTTTTTTAAGCTAATTCGATTGGAGCTCGGTTTGATTTGACCTTGACTTAGTCTAAACTGATCTAAGATCGATCTGACTCAACCTGAACTCCTTGGCCTTGACCCAAGTCAGCTTGACTCAAACCAAGCTCTACTTTAACTTGTTGTCCAGCTCCTCTTGATTTGTCATCTCTGCCACATCATTAAAGAAATATCTTTTGTAGTATTTTAGATTTTAATTAAAGATTAGAAACAATAAGTATATATTATCTATGTGATTAATTTTATTAATGGTTTTAATATCTTAAAGAAATCATGATCATGTGGCTAACTCTTTAAGGTATTTTGGTTATCAAATCATGGTCGAGTTGATAGAAAAATCAAAACCAGGTATAATTTCATGGCCGGTGGGCAGAGGAAGGTAGAGAGTGAAGGGGCGAAGGAATATTTTGAGAAATTGATAAAAATAAATAAATAAATAAAATTAGAATGAGCCATTTGTGTATTTTTTTTTAAAAAAAAAACTTATAAAAATGCTAATTTGTGATATTGAAAGGAAATTGCATTTATTTATTCGAGTCTCACACATTAATTCAAGGAACAATATTTACAAGGAAGAAGATAAGCTCTCGCCAAAGGGATTTTTTTTTTCAGAAATAGGTTTAAAAATATTAATTATTTAGATGGGTTTTATTAGTATTTTTTAATTTTTTTTGATAATTGATGAAAAAAAATTATGAAGTTAGATAGGTTATTTATCGAATTTATCGATTTAAAAAATTTAATATTTAAAGTACTAAAAAGATAAAAGGAAGAAGACAAACTCTAGCTACTGCTGCTGCATCACTCCATTGCGGAGATGACCAATGGGCTAGTCACCACATGCTTTCCATCATCGGAGGTCCAAGTCAACTTCCCCTCCACAAACTGATTGCTGGTGAGAGGTCCGTCGGCGCCCCATTCCGCGCTCACGCTGAACGACTTCTTCTCATTCAGCTTGGTGAACGTTAGCGTCTCGGGGGGTGACAGTAGCCGACACGGCAGTCTTCGATATGGTCACCGAACCTTGTAGCTCGATCTCATCGGTCCGACGTTCGTGACCGTTCGACTCACCTTGGCCACCGCCCCACCTTTGGGAGCCAGCAGGATTGACGGGTAGTTGAGATCCACTTCCGTCATGCTCTTCGAGCAGTCCACAAGTCCGCGCACTATGTTTCTAGCGCCTTTTTCGCCGAATTTGCCACAGATGTAGGAGACGTAGTCGTCGTCGGTGAGGTCGTAAATAAGGCGGGGATCGGAAGCTCTGTTGGGGTTGACGTTTCCTGCGCCCTTGGCAAAATAGAACGCCGACTTGAGTAACTCGTCAGAGATGTCAGCGTCTGCCGTGGTAACGATCGTTGACCTAATAGCTTCCGGAGAACAAGTAGGGTGCGCGACCTTTAAGATCGTGGCGACGTCGCTGAGGTGAGGCGTGGCCATGGATGTGCCGGAGATGATCTTGTATTGCGGACCATTACTGTCGCTGTCTTCGGAAGGAATCCAGGCCGCGAAATGATTAATATCTAATGACAATAATAGATAATAATCTCGAATTGATTTCAGTCAATCGAGATTTATCATATTTGGCATCATATTCAAGATGAATCGATAACAAAGGATAATATTTCCAAATTTATTATATTCATTGCTATGATTATAAATATCACGATTGTATGTCATATATAATCTTTCCATTATTGTTTGGAACAACTTGTATAAATAAAC
>JBBUKS010000073.1:11226811-11249587 GCA_038050645.1 Hedychium gardnerianum | reverse complement strand
TCGACAAGTCCGGACCCAGCCCCTAATCACCAGTACCTCCCCAATCCGGTCCACCCCCTCGTCGGGCCCTCCCTTGATGTCCGCGATCCTCAAGCGCTTCCGGAACTCACGGACCTTCTCCCCTGCCTCCGCTGAGGGAATCTTCTCCCGGGCCTCGGCGTCGGCGGAGATCGCCGCACTGCAGAATTGCCTCCACCTGGATCCTATACGTTCGCAGGAAAGAACATCACTAGTAAACGGGGACGGAGACGGCGGATGTGCCCTCGAGCGGGCGTTTCCTGAACTCTGGCCGAGGGAGGTTCGAGGGCATCTAAGGAGACGCAGAAGGAGGAGAGGAGCAGCCGCGCGACGGAAACGGAGAAGGGAGAAGGTGGCGACGGGGGCGAGAGACGCCGCTGCGGCGGCCATCATCGTCGTCTCTATGAGGCACAAGATGACGGCGCTATCCCGCGCTAGTGGCTCAGCTCTCCCTCCGTCCCTCTGCTTAAAGCAACACCGGTTGGACCGGACAAAAATGACCGGTCTAAAGCTAAAACGACTGCTAGACCGCTTTACAAATTTGGCAAAATATGGCAATATTTTTTTTAAAATAAAAGTAATATTTTAAAAGTCGACTAATATGAAATTTAACCACTTGATGACTTGAATTATCAAAAAATATAAAAATTATTATAATATTATTTGATGTGTCGATAAAAATTTATAATAATTTTAATCAAAATAACTTTAATAGTTTTACAAGTTTTTGTTTTTAGAAAAATAAAATTAATGTTTACATTTTGATTCTTTTATATCATCAATAAAATTTTAAACTTTACATAGATCCTCTAATTTTTCAAATTTATAATTTTCTCTCAATCTATCACATTTATTCTTCTAATTTTTCATTTAGTCCATAAATTTGACATTATTATTAAAGTTTTTTTTTTGAATTCTATCTAAAATATTTTAATATTTTTATTTCACCTTAAAAATTTTCAATCAAATAATTTTTTATTTCTTGCCCCTATATTAATGTAAAATTATAATTTAATACTTTAATTTCAATGCTTTTAATTCTATTTTTAAAATTTTATAAAAACATTATAGAAATAGAATTTTTAGTTTTATCAGTGGTTTTTTAATTTTTATTCCACCCTTATATTTTTACCACTGGTAATCTAAGTTATTATGTGCTAATACTAGACTATTTAATTATTTTAACATAAATTTACTATTAATTAATAAAGAAATTATTTATCTAATTAATATAATTTATTGTGATGATAACCAATTAATTGCTGTGATATAATTCTAATTTATTCTATTTTATACATATATTTACATAATAATAAAGTTGTCAAAAGAAATTATTATTAAGATTATTTTTATTCCAAAAAAATTTAAATCAAATTTATTTTTTATTTTTCTTAAAAGATTAATATATAATGTCAAAGTTTATTTTTCCCAAATAAGATTTTTATCATTTTGATTTCTTTCTCTTTTTTTTTTGGGTTAAGTTATACCAAATAGCTTTTCTAAAAATTAAAATCATCTCAAATTTTTTAAAATTTTATTAAAAAATATATAAAAAACCAAATTCCTAACCCCACCTAATTTTTTTGGACATTTTGTTTTTATTGTTAAAATTTAAGTCTTATAGGCACATGTTGCTATCGTGTAACTTAAAAGTCAAAAAATCAAGTTACGAAAATCATCTTTTATAATATAAGATAAGAATATGTACAATTGAGTTCAATGTAATTCGACCCTTCCCTGTGTTTATTAAACTTTCTAAGGACAATAATCCCTTTTTAGGTAGACAAATTCGAACTCTTGAATTATTTTTAAAATAATATAAATAAATAAAAATTATAGAGTTATGATATGATAGTACAAAATAATTAAACTCGTCTCATGTATCCTTCACAATCCATCCTAAAATTATGTGACGAGATAAATCATGAGTCAAACCGCCAAGTGACTAAAAGATGAAAAGAATTTTTTTCAAAGACGCTGATAATAGAGCAAACATGGATGATTATGAACATCAATAAGTTAATGATAATATCCTTGAGAAATTAGGCCAATGAAGTTTCTGAAGATATGAAGTACTTGTAGATGAAGTTAGACATGAGCAATTGGCTAATAGGACTATAGACATCTAGAGAAATAGCAATACTAATGAAGATGATTTTGAACTACATTTATCAGTCCATCCATCCATCTTACGCAATCCCATCAACAACATACACAATGGAATCATTTTAAAGGCGATGATGAAACATGAGAATACATCGTCAAATTAGCGGAGAGAATCACTGAACAAATCAAAATATTGATATCGAATGTCTTCACAATGAGAATGCAATATGGCAAGTTGTAATGCAATGCCCTTGACATAGGCGGTAATCGATCATACTTGCAACACATGGCAGCCAGTTTCGTATCTTAATTTAGATGTATCATCAATTGTTTGCACTGTTATTGAATGCAGCTTATAATCATTCTTGCCGGTGAGAATGAAATTTGATCAATGCTCATGCTCGACTGTCATTCGATCAACATCTCTGGAAGAGTATGTGTGTGAATCATGCGCCAACGTCTGCAAAATTGTGCAATAGAATACATGCGTAAAGTAAGCATTCAAATACACTGGAGTGTGAGAATGACACTAGAGATTCGCAAGAAAGCAAGCACATCTACGGACGACAATGATAAAGAATTTCACATGCTCATGTGACGAAAGCATTCTGTAAATTGCCACTGCACACTTCGGTTGCTATAAATCAGTCGTGCGCATTCACTTAATCTTACATGAGTCAATATTAGTAAATTACACTAGAGTGTGGGAATGTCACTAGAGATTCACAAGGCAAGCACATCCACAGACAACGATATAGAATTTCACATGCTCATGTGACAAAAGCATTCTGTACATTGCCACTACACACTTCAGTTGCTATAAATCAATCATGCGCATTTACTTAATCTTACATGAGTCGATATTAGTAAATCACACTAGAGTTCACAATGGAAGATCGAAGAGGTAGCATGGGCTAATGAATCAACAGGGCAACATCCAAACAATATGAAGATAATGGCCTGCTGCTCAGTTGAGAATTTATTAATGTTAATGATGTTGGATTTCTAACTAATCAAACAATAACAACAACTAAGTCATATCCTACTAAGTAGGATCGGCTATTTAAATATTCCTACGCCATTAGGCTCTATTCTTTACTATATCATCATGTATATTTAAATAAAATTTATTATATTTTATCGTTGCTAATCAAGTCTTCTTTGATCTTCATCTTCCTCGTTTAATGTGTGTATTTATCATAGTTTCACATCGCCTAATTAAAACATTTATTAGTCGTACAAGTACATGTCTGTATTATATTAAATGCGTCTCTCGGAATTTTTCCAGAATAGGCGCAACCCGAACTTTTTCTTTAATATTCTCATTTTTTATCATGTTCATACTCAATCAACATTTAAAAAAAAAATTGATTTTGACCTTTTTTGCTAACTATTCCTCCACTAATATTCTAGTTCTGCCAAATATGTATATGAGAATGTTATGGGCTTCTACTATAACCCTATTTAATTACCAATCTGCTTCGTATCTTCGATTATCATCTATAAGAAAGCACGATAGTAAAGGAGTCATGTTGTTTCTCTATCTTTCCTCCCTTCTTTGGTTCTTCACTCTCTCTTTCTAAATTGGCACATGAGGTACTTCTCGATCCTACTCTCAAGAAACCATCTTTGTTAGTGTATAGATGAAGGTTGAAGATCCAAACATGCTCCAACACTTCCATAAAACTCTCTCGCCTTAGTGTTAGCTACCGTCGTCTTAAATCATACTTCTAATATGGACTATCCCATTATTTTTGTAGAGGTACTTTTAGTGTTTTACTCCACATTTACTTTCCTGCTATTTACCTTATGCTTCATTGTCAACCCAATTATATTTTCTTTCTAACTGCCTTTGGTTTCAAAATCCATTACTTGATCTCTTAGAAGCCCTTTCTAATCCAAGTTAGTAGCAAACCATAATAGATAAGATGAATATTATCAACTCTAGGAACACTTGTGAGTTGGTACCATTGCATGTCGCAAGTGGGTCTTTATCGATAAATGTTCTTAGTACAACTCAAACCTCATTTGGTGTCTAATGGATATACTCAGATTTATGGCATGCACTATCTTAACACTTGCTCATGGTGGCCAACATTGCTTCAATTTGCCTCTTTTTCACATTAGTAGTTGTCTTTCATTGGCATCTTCAGTAACTTGACATAAAAAGTGTCTTCTTTACGGTAACAATGTAGAATTTTAAGCAGCATTCTATGATACCCCTGGTAATGAACTCACTCCGGGTTAGCAAGCTATGCCTACATGGCCCCACTTCACACATATCATGTGTTCCAAGACCTCAGGCTAGGTCGGCAGGTAAGCGTCGTCAATTATGTTGAGCTCAGTTCCTTGAGCTTACCATTCCGAACTCTCTGAGCTCTCCCCTTTGAGTTCAGTAGGCTACAACGGGGCTTCTCGAGAGAGCCACTATTACCTTTTCAGTTGTAGCTCACAACAAACGTGGCCCATGATCATCATTTCTGGTGTTAATGGTGAGTAACAATCAAGCAGTTGACATTAATGGAGGCAGCTATAATTAATATTTGTGATCGATGGAGGAAATGGGTGAATGGTTTCCCAGACATCATGGTCACTATTTGCCTAGTTAATCCCCCATATCATACCTATAAATACCAACATATGTTGGTGTTTGGGGTCTCTCTCTCACTTCCATACTTGTCACTGCTCACTGCACCTCTACTTAAGCATCAGAGGGTTTGTTGGACAATTCTGACGCCTTCTAATGCTTGTTCTAGTGTGGTGTGCATGCTGGGTAGGTCAAACAACACCTCCACCTCAGTAGCCACCGCATCATCACGACCTCCGCATCATCACCTCCACCTCAACATCCAGCTCATTGGCATACTTCCGTAGCATCATTCTACAGTAATTACTCATGTAGAATGACCTAGTGTAAACAAATGAAGAAGTCTTTGTATAGTTTAAAGCAATCTATGAGTGTTTGTTTTAGGAAATTTAATTATACCTTTTTTAATTTGGACTAATTAGGAGTGTAACAAATGACTCAATATTCCACCTCACCTCCTAGTCAAGAAGATGTAACGTCCTTATTATTTAAATGAATGGCATTATCATCACCAATGATGCTTCGACTTTGATCACACAAACATAGGGGTACATTAGTAAATTTAGACAAAGAAATAAGTGACCTCAAGTCCTTTCTAGCATAGATATTGCCGCTAAGGAGAGACCTTTATGTGCTCGATATGCCAGGGACCAAACTAATTAGCATTCCTATATACTAAAATCAAGTTGTTAGAAATGGAGATACTTCATCATCATAAAATGTGACATTTAATTTGCAATTAGCAAGTCTAGTACACTAATGATAAATGGTAGGTTCTCCCACATAAACAATTCACATTACTTTATCTTCTATATTGTATCGTCTAGAAAAACAAAAAGCAAACAATCGTAGCTAGCTGAAGTATAGAGATACGATTCTAATAACATACAAACTCATTTAGGTCAAACAACTACCAAGTTAGGACATGCTCCCATAGACCCTATTGAAATTGTACTATAAAAATCATGTTGTCAATGCCCATATCCCTAAATTAAATATTTATGAGTGTACAAAACCCCATAGAGTTTCATTATTACCCCATCCTAGAGAAGGTGCAATCCAATGAAATTGTCGAAACAAACTCTTCTGAGCTCAAATGATCAGCTATGTCCTGGAATTCAATGTTGGATCTCTACAATTTATTTAAACTAGCTTAAGAGGAGACGAAAGAACCTAAGCACCTAATTGTTAAGGCAAATTTACAACAATGAATATGATATAGGTCGAGGGGACTTCTAGCAGTAAGATACCTTAATAATCTAATTGTTAAGGCAAATTTACAACAATGAATATGATATAGGTCGAGGGGACTTCTAGCGGTAAGATACCATAATAATTTTTGTCCATTAACAAAAACAAAGTGAGTTGTGATTTGTGGTACACCATCGAAGGAGTACATTGTCGGCCTTGAAATTGGCCAACTCTACTAGAGGAGAGTTTGAGGTTGAGCCCTAGTTCTAGCTATCTTTCTAGTCATTTATCAATTTAATTTAGAAGATTTAGACCTTTTGTTTTTGTTTTTGGGAAAAAAACTCAAAAAGATAATTAAACAAATACTTTGTCTTAGTAATATTAAATCCTGAAAGATCACTTAATAATATTGTTGACACACACAAAGTTCAGAAGAGAGCATAAAATCATAGGCATCAAGACAAACGAACGAAGATATGGCAAATAAAATTAAATTTCACCATAATGAAAAGATTTATGATGAAAAAAAAAGGAAAAAATATCAAATACTCAAACATTGTTTTTACCTGTTCTTGTGACCGGAAATACATAAATGGTGTATAGTGGAGAAAATTTGAGACTCTGGATGTATAGATATCTGCATACCTACAGTTAAAGTGCACGAATGTCACCCTGTTCTTTCGATAGACAAATTAGTAGGCTAGCGAGGGAAGACCTACTTTTCAATTTGCCTTGTAAGATGGCTCTTGTCCCACAAGCCGGAGCGTGAAAGATAACCCCATCTGAAACAAACCATTAGTTTCAAACTCGGACTATCAGAACTACTGTTTTGCAATCAAACAATGAGGTTATTGCATGAATCTAACGCTTCTACATCTACTAGAGTAGGTTTATGCAGAAAGATCTATCTGTACCTTTCATTGAAGAATTCGCCATCTGATTCCAACATTGGTGCAATCTTCTGGTCTAGTCTTGTCATAATAACTAGCAATTTCTGCATAGTTTCCTTCAATTGTTTGTCGTCCATATTATTTGCTGCATGAGTCTTAAAAATGAAACAAGTTGTGGCATTTCGACAATCAGTGCATTCAATTTCTATGAAACACAACAATAAATGCATCGAAGTTTTGCAACGAGTTTAATAGGTTTCCATCTATTATTCAATGAAGAAATATTGATGAAGAAGACATTGTATGTGTCAAGCGGTATCAAGTTTCGATAATTCACTGGAATGATCCGTTTCGATCGGAATAGTAAGAGATTTCAAACTATGATAGTGTTACCAAAAAGATATGTAAAAAATATTATTTTAGGAGCAATTAGGTAAAAGACAAAGCGAGAGAAAATACATTTAGATAATATTACCATTCAAAAACAATAAATTTATAATTAGACAAGTGAATTAAAATAGAGTTGGAAGTACAAGGGTTAAAGGGAATCAAAGAAAACTTTAACTAAGAAAATAAAAGAAAGAATATTTAGAGTAGTTATCAATAAAGGTATCGACACAATTAAGACTTGAAACATTAGAATGCATTAAAGAGAAAGTGTAGAAGCATGTTTATGGGCTCTATTAAGGAATGAAGATCCAACATGTTTCCTAATTGAGATTTGTTAAAAAAAAAAATAACCATTTTTTATAGTTCTAGAGACTCTAATGACCCAAGAGACTTTGGATCTCAAGAAGAGACAACTTAGCCAGGAATGATGGCTGAGATGGAGGTACAATCCGAAAGACTCGTGCCCTACACCAATTAGATTTTCTGGTCCTTAAGTCTTGAAGAGAGACAAAATTACAAGTAAATCTTCATGTGTCCTTGCACTTTCTTGCTATGTGCAATGACAAACGAATAAGATCTTTACATTGGTGATTGCTATTGTGCTTAAGAGGTAATTGGGAATATTTTCAGTTACACTAATAAGAAGACATGCTTTTCAATTACACTAATAAGAAGGGACGGGACACCCAACGATACTGATCAATCTTGAAGAACCACACAGAAAAGGGATGCACAATGAAAGCAAGCACAACTCACAAGCTACTGTGAAAGACACTGATTAAAAACTGCAATACCGCTAAATTGCCAAGGAAGATAGCGTTGCAACCTGACTGAGCTACCAAGGAAGAAGACACTGCAGTCTCACCAAGAAGACACTATGATTGAATCACATACAATGGCTATGCAGCTAGAGATGAAATGTATTCGCTGAAACAATGATAAATTGCAGAAACTCTTGGAGTTAAATTTTCTGTAGGAATTCCACTTTGCCTTTATATTATCTTATTACTGTCTTACATTTATATCCTTGTAGTTTATATATTTACAAACTGACCCTCATTGATTTATAACTGTATCCCTAAAAAAGGACATTGTCGTACATTTGATGCAATGAAAGTGATCAACTTGTTGCGGTGGAAGAGCTGTCCAATGACACTATCACATGGAGAAGAACGATGCGCAGGGAAGAAAATTGGACTCTATTACCATGATAGAGTAGTCAGTAATACAATATAATTTCATACCGACAAATGAATTTGAAGTTTCAACATTACTATCAATATAACCTAGCATAGAAGTTGTTAGCGGGATAAGGTACATGTATGTGACTCTAAAATAGTTGGGACTAACTGCCATAACTTGGCGATGATGATGGGTGGATGATAGAAATAAAATGCTTTTCTTTTTTTGTCTCAGTTAGAGGTCTCATGATAAATGAGTAATTAGATAAGCTTAAAGGCTACATATACATGTGTGTTGCAAGCGGTAACATCATTTTGCAAAGAATAACAATTTTACAATATTTTTCAGGATTTTTTTTATAATAATAATCATGGTTTGAAATCTCATACCATGCTGGGTGAAAAGGTCGAAATGTATGGTTCCAATAAATTATCAAAACTCAATACCTCTCAGCACAAACAATGTCCTCTTCCTATGTTTCTTCTCCTTTCTCTTTCAACCTCCAATTCATCACCGCTACCATGCATCGGAACGTTAGCATGGTACCGAAATAGTATCATTCCATCAAAGACTGAAACTCCAGCATGACATTTTAAACCTTAATAATAATTCTCCAAAGGGATGACTTGGGTTAATTATGAAAGCACAGTCTCCCCTCACTAGTCTTCCCACAAAATCCAAATTATTTTCTATACTTCCCCTTCCATTATGAAAATACCGATCTCTTCCCCCACCCCCAATCCCTTCTCTCTCTCTTTTCTCTTTCATGTCTCACAATACGCTAAATAATCCTTCACATTTGTTCTCAAAACCTCCTTGACTCCACTCACCCTCATTGCAATATCACCATCTCAAATTCAGTAGCCAAGCATTGTTGTCATAATCATTGTATTATGGTGCCATCAGACACCTTACCATTCCCCAACTCCACTTGTAATCTCAAGAGCTCCTATATTTTAGTAACACTTAGCTCGACTTCGTCAAGTACACCTCCAAGAACATGACTCCTTTCAAAGCTTTGTACTCCACATTGCCATTGACACCAAGCCCTATGTGACTACCATTGTTCTCGTCGAAGTCCTATTCTTCCATTTCCAACAACCTAACACTAGCACATGAAGCTTTTGGCTTGTAGATACAAAATAGACAAAAGAACACTTTACAATAAGATTTAAATAGAAGAGGAAAAAAAGATAGTGATACTAGATAATATTCTTGTCAGAGTTTACCTGAGCTGGACGACCTTTAGTACACCGTTGATATGCAAGACGTAATTGATTAAAAAGATCACCTACAATTTCCTTTTGCTCAATCAGCTTTATAAGCTCCTCCTTGTACTTTCGACTAAGGATTATCGCATTATACTGCAAAAATCACAGCCTAAGAAAGATTGATGACAATTTCTAGATCAAAGTTTAAAACCATTATTATGCTAGAATTATTATTGCTATGAGCTAAGGATTGATATTTCAGATACATTATTAAAGAGAATCAGAATTCTCACATAAAGCTCATTCCCAAAGAAAATCACATAAAAAACAAAAGGACTTGTCAAATTGTATTAGATGGATATGTAATTCGGTGTAGTTGAACATTTTTACCCCATTGAAGCAATTTCCATGCAGTAAACAAATTAAGAATGATAATGAATGGAAAACAGATAACAGTTGTACAGAAATGGTACCTCATCTTCTAATTCTCGACAAATCAATGCTGTACGCCATCTCAAATGAACCTTTGACTGGCTTACATCCGTATATATATGGTCACCAACATATAAAATCTCATCACCGTGTATATCAAGGAATTTCTCTATCATTTGAGCATTACCACCAGAGTACAAGCCACCTGAATTGTAAACGTATTAGTACATAAGGAACTAAGATTTTAGAAGTATACCTGACCTATAAATCATAATGAAGGAACCTGCATTGTATGTGTCAATAAATAAAATATTAAAATAAGTAAAGTCAGATCTATAAATCATACAGAAGCACATAGTTAGGTTCTGTAAATCGCATATATGGTAACCTAATGCAAAGGTCATATTACATGCAGACATGGAGAACAAGCACATGTCTATTTTATGGATTAACGTGTCGAGCATGTGACAGTTTCCTTAAGCGAAATTTACTATTTTCTTTGCCAGCTAGCACGTGCTCCTCACTTCACAACTCATCCCGAGCAGCAATAGTATGCATGGAGAAGTAGAGAGACATGAAGAAGAGAGAGCAAGAGAGAAATTGAGGGAGGGAGAAGGGTTGCAAGAGGGATGAAGGGAAATAACACTTGCTGATGAACAATGTAAACGACAGGCAACTGACCCTAATTTAATTAAATACGATTAGACTGAAATGTCCTATTTATAAATTTGGTTCAATCTTAAACTAACCAAAATGAGCCCAATTTCAACCCACTTAATCCTAATTATTACTTGATGGATCAACCTAACCCTTTAACTCCAAACAGCTTCCACTAGACCCAAAATTCAAAATATTAGTTCGATTAAGCTTCTAAAATTAAAAAAATAATAATAATGTGAAAATTTTTGATAGGATAAAAAAGAATATATCACTTGAGTGAGACTTCTTTTCATGTTATGACTTCTGTGACGTTCAGGAGAGAAATGAGAGAAATTATACATTCAATTGTCGGAAAACTAGGGTTCAGCGAGATCATGTCAAGCTTCTGCTCCTCCTACATGTTGTCTTGGCATTAGTTTGGGTGTTGAGCAATAGCAAGGCTCGACATCGACACTTTAATTAAATGCAAGGTTTAAAATTTTGAGTCATGCTGAAGTTTCAGTTTATGACCGGAATGATATGGTTTCGATACCGTACTGTGTTGTGTCAATACAGTTTCAATACATTTTTAAATATAAAATATACTAATTAAAAATATTTTTATCAATATTTGATTGCTATAAATGCTTACTATTGAGTTATATTTGAGATGTTATGTTGAGTTCAAGTTTCAATATTATTTCGTGAGATGTTTGGTGATTATTAAATTTTTTACAACAACTTTTAGTAATATATAAATTTAAAATCTATATTTTTGTTACTGCACGTAATTAAATAGTCTTAATTAAGTTTTATTATAGAGACATCAAGTTCAATATCTTCCATTTATAATGGTAATGAAGATTGATCTTAAGTTTCAAATTTTATTGCAGAGACATCAAGTCCGAGAACTTGCATTTATAATAGTCATGAAGATGATCTTTAGTTTCGACATCTTCAAATATATTTTGATGATTTTAGATATTGATTATGTTACATTTATTTGAAATTCACATTATTAATGGATTAATATAATCTTTATATTTTGAGAATATGTAAGTGTTACCTAAATTTTCTATTATGTGGTAGAACATAAGGGCATGGTGACTTTGATTTATTAATATATTATATCTATCATATTATATTATATATGATAATTCTTGGATAAATGAGTGTTATTAAGTTTTTAAACGTTGAACAATTTTATTAAAAACAAATAAATATATTTTTCTCTCTTTTTAAAAATGATAAAACATTAGCTTGAATTGAAATTTATACAAATAATTAAGACAAGTTTAGTAAAATATGACGTTGCTAATATCAAAAGAAGTGTAATATATTTTAAATGATATTTTAATAAAACAAATTAAAAAAAGTATAAATAAATAAATTGCTTTTTAACTTAATTAATAAATTTTTATCAAAATAAATTGTCAATGCCAAACCCTTATTGTTTATTGACACTCTTGATCTCTATTGACATTACAAAAATTAAAACATAGAAAAAACTTTTACTTACCAAATTTTATCTTATTTAAAAAATTTACATTTTAAATTATTCTTTACAAATTTTTTAAAAAATAATTAATTTAAATTAAACTAATATTTTAAAAATTAAGGTTGAGTAAAAGTCGATTTAGGTTTAGCTGAAGCCACCAAGTAGACATGGTGATTAGAATCAAGTAGATTTAAACTCGATTTATTTAGGTCGATTTAAAGTTAACCAAATTAATATATAGAATAATTTGATTCAAATCATATTTAATTAGAATAGTAGTATATTTTATAAGGTTAGAAATTATATTTAATTTTATTTTTCGTATCTCTCATAGTAATTCATCTCCCCTATCGCATCCACTTCGTCCTCCGCTGCAACAAGATATTTTTTCTCCCTCAGGCTCTAGGCTTTGTTTACCCTCGTGGACAGATAAAGGAAGGAAAGGAATCAATAGTAGAAAAAAAATCTCAATGGAAATGAAAAAAATGGAAACATGAAAAAAGGAAGGAAAGGAAATAAAAAATTGAGGAAGCACGGCCAGTTGCAGCGGCTAGCCGCCGCGACCAGGCCTAGCCGTCACGAGGTCAGCCATTGGTTCTTATTAGGGGAAATTATTACACACACAATCCTAAATAGTCCCCCTCTACCTATATAAAAGTATCATTAAGGAATATGGAATATTATAAGTACACCTACAACTTAATATTTGCATACGTGCACATAGAAGAATGAAGCTTATGCTTCTTATATAGAAACCAAAGAACTTGCAGACTCTTCAAAATGATAGAAAAGGGATTGAAACATTGCATTACCTGACTTTGCCTTAAAACATGGACGCATTAATCCATCATTTGTCACAATCTCATATAATGGATGTGACATTTGAAAAAATTCTGGCTTCCTTGCAGAAACTATAACCTGCGAAAGAACATTCATCCATCTGAAAGTGAAATGGGAAGAAATAGATAACTTCAAGAAAAATATGTTTAATTATTTGAAGTAAATAATTTAGCTTAACGAAGTTGAAGATTCGATAACACATTCCTTTACCATTTCAAAAAGATCACGCCAATCCATATCATTTGGAAGAAACCGATTGAAGGAATGTTGCATCATTTGTTTTGTATAATGGTAATCAGAGTTGGTAATTAATAACAATTTCTTACCAGCCTGATAAAATCCAAAAATATAATCAGTAAAAGAAAATAAATGCAAATATATATTATTTTCCAGAGGAAAGTGCATAAAAACCTCCTTTTGATCCAAAAGAGCTAGAGGAAGTTCAGGATCAGGCTCTACAAATCGTTCTGGTTCTGCCATTATCTCACTCTGTGGAATGTTCATCAACAATTTGAATGTATTTGCTAGATAAATAATGAACAAAGACAATCAACAAAGAATAGTATAATTACCTTGAGCTGACCTTCAACATGAGCTCTGAAGAGGGCCTTGGAAACAGCCTGAAAGCAATACAACGTATTAGAATACCAAATAGCACTATAGATAATCTGTAATTTTTCATGCCTTGTAGAGCCCCATATAGTCGAGAGGTCCAAGTTCTGTTGGCACTGCTCCTTGGTCCAATCTGTCAACCATCTGCAAAGGAAACTATGGTCAGTTAAATTTTCTAATCCAGTAAACATCACCATAATCAATGCAAAAGTAAAGTCTCAAATGAAAAACATACAGTTAGAGGAAATAAAATGGCATACTGGATGGTCAAACGTTGTGAGTATAAGAAAAGCATCCAGCAATTGATGCACATTATATGATGTGGAAGCAAGGTTCAAAATTTCGAGCTGTGCCGAAGTTTCAGTCTTCGACAAGTTCAGTACTATGCCGATGTTTCGATGCATGGTGCCACTAATGAATTGGAGTTGAAGAAGGAAATGAAGCACAGTAAGGAATGTGTCGAGTATAATTTTAAATCTTGTATCATATGGGGCGAAATGGTTGAAACATATCATTCCATTAAATTATTGAAACTCGATACCACTCATCATATATAATGTTTCCTTCCTATACTCCATCTTCTTCCTCCTTCAATCTCTAATATATCACCGACACCATGCATTGGAGTGTTGGCACGATATTAGAACAATATCTTTCCGATCAAAGACTAAAATTGACACAACTCAAGATTTTGAACCTTGGTGATTTACCAAAACGATACATTTTGACCATTTTGTTCAGCACAGTACGATATTTCAAACAATGTGCGGAAGTATATCAAAGGATACATGAATTTAAAAAAGAGTATGTTACAATACAAAGCAGAACAAGTAGACATTAGATAGGTTGCAGCAGAACTTAAAGTTAATAAATATCAGTTGTTTAAGACACCAAAAGAAAATAAATCATACTTATCACAAACAAAAACTCTACCAATGCTCAAGATGGTACCTAACCTGCATGTACATCACAGCTTCTGAAACAGAGAAAAGGGTGTTCAGGAACTCCCAACGGCTTTCCTTTCTAAGATCAACTAATTCCCTGCCATAAATCTCACTATGGACAGAAGAAAATGATAACCATGAAACTACTCTTATGGTCAAATCGAGAAAGATAGGAAAACTATGAGTAAAAAAAAACAACAGACCTCACATCTCTGGTTGAAAGCATTTTTGTGCCATGCATTGCCCTCTTCACATAACCAAATCTATCAGCTTTAACCAAGTTTCCCCTTTCTTTGTCCATGACTAACCCTCTAATAACCTAATCATAGAAAAAGAATTGGAAGTGCAGGTAAAAAACTCAAACGTTATATATGAAGACTGCATCTAGTCATTAGACTCATGTTATTGGAGATTCCAGTATATACAATTTATTACACGAATAGAATTCACAATGCACACAATTCTAATAATTACCAAGTTAGAGTCAAACTCAAGGCCATCAACTGGAAAACCCATGCTCTCTAGGTTGGCCATTCCATAATCATAAGCACGACCTTCCCAAGCCTGCAGGTAACTAATCAATATTGTCATCAGTATATCAAACTTGAATAAATGGTCAATATATTGATTTCAGAAATGTTGGTTACACATCTTTGTTGTCCTAAGTGAATGTGAAAATTAGCTGACTTGATCAAAACTTAAATGATATGTACGATATGCACCTAGAAAATCTAAGGCCTGTTATCCAAGCTTAATTCATCATGCAAGGCTTGTATGGTCAGTCAGTATTTATTGTACCAAATTTCCTAAATCATCCTAGCGTTGCAAATGCTAACAAGGTCTAAATCATCATTTCACCTATTATGAACCAGCCCTATAGTAAACCAACAGCAAGTGTTATCCTAAAAGAAAAAAAAAATTGTCAAAGCCCATTTGTCTACATTAAATGAAAGTTCTGTGGAGGGTAATAGTAAATAACCTTTGCTTGAGAGAAATTTGCATTCCTGCAATCCAATCTCAAACAACCATCTTCTTTAAAAGAAGCAAGTAAGGATGAAACTAGCAAAGAGGTGAATAGTTGGAGAGGATAGAGGGGGTGAATAGCCTTCGTTCGTGTTTGTTCTCATTTCTACAAAAAAATTGTTATGCAAAGAAAGTATGCAAAGTACCAAACAAGAACAACAAATACAAACTAAAACTTCAAAAAGCAAGTGTTTAACGTGGTTTGACAACCTAGTCGACAGGCAATCATCCTTTAGGTGGATCACCCCTCGAAGTCGCACTATATTTTCTCATTCTAATTAGATTCCTTCCAAAGGCAAAGAAAACTCTTACAAATCTCAGCTTACAAAGGTGACAACAAGAGAAAACAATTTGTTAAATAAATAACAAAAAAATACAAGAAATATTTACACAATAAAGCTTTTCTTTCTCTTATTGTTGCTTGCTTTTTTTTTTGCTTTGGATTGTTTAAGATGGCTACTGCATTTGCTCAAAAACCGTTGCTAAAATCTGAAACCTTTCCTCTGATAGGCTCTTTGCTGATTTCTAGAATTTGATAATCAGCCAACTAGAACCAAATACCCGTCGACTGATGCACTATAGTCAACTATTGTTGTGCAGATTTTTCACATCAGCAGCTACTTCCTAGTTTGATCTCCTTAATCAGTCAAGTCGACTGCCCTTTCAAGTGACTCCCAAATAGAAATATTTGAAATATTCTATTTGCTGGCATTCCAGCCTGAGTAGACTACCCAGTCAACTCGGTCGATTGAAAAACTATATTAGTCGATTGATACATAGATTTTTGCCACTCTAAGGTTGAATTCTCATTGTGCCAAGACACTCTATGTCTCTGGGACTTCCTCGTCTACCAAGACAATATGTTTCTGGTACAAATCGTCCTCTACTTACTAGGACTTTCAATACCTAAACACTATGTTTTTGGGACATCATCCAAAAATATCTAGTTGACCTCGACCTAAAAGCACCAACACATTTGTCATGTTTAGAAGGAGATAAAAGGACCATGGCTTCAAATTTCATTCTCAGCCAATCAGCATGAGCATTATTCCATCCTCCTACCAACACAAGAACTTTTGATACCCTCGGTATACAAGCAAAACAAAGGCGAGAGGCGATTTGTGAGCATCTTCTGCCTTGTGAGCATCTATGATGAGGTGCCATGCTTCCTCGTGAGTTTCTTCCATGTCCACAAATAAAGCATGTAAGGGCTGTGACTGTTCCTCCTCTTTGACCTTTTCCTTCTTTTGCTACTACTATTGCTTGTGAATCACCTCTCGCCTCCTCAATTCCTTGCAACACCTTCTTCCTCATTAGTCCAACACTATCGCGTCCGAACACTGGTACACTTTTGTCCCCTATTCGGAATAAAATTCCAAACCTTGGAAAGGACCATCATAAACTTGTATTACAAAACTGGAGGAGTTAAATTAAACATGTTTAGTGAAAACCTCATAGCCAAATTTATTTAAAGATTTCTTATAGGCAAGCGAAATTGATATATCAAATTGACTTGTTTACATGTAGAACCAAAGAATAAAGAAGCTAACAACTCTGTCAAAGACCCCGCCATCAATAAAAAGGCAATCCAGTTCACGAAACTCCCACCAATGTGGGATCCCGGGAAAGAGTCGCACCACATTGGGTCTATTGTACTTTTCAAAAAATTATCACAAATATATAATAAAATTTATCGCAAGATATGACACATGTCAAAAACCTTTTTTATACAATGTAGGAATCATACAAAAATTTGTAGAAGGGAGGGTCTTTAAATAAACGCAAAAACATGTAAATGTTAAATCTTTCGATTAGTTTTGTAAATGCATAATAACACTATATATTTGTCAGTGGATTGCAAAATAAGATAAACAAATATAAATAGAATAAACAACATAACTTAAAGCCTTTAACGTGGTTGGAATCTTGATCCTACTCCATGTCACTACTTGAAAATCCCCTACAAAGAAAATCTCCTTAGAGATGGAGAAACTCCATACAAAAATACCTTCCTCTTCTCTTTACAAATAACAAAATAAATAAATAAATAAAAAAGTAGCCCGGCGCACGAAGCTCCCACCAATGTGGAGTCCAAGAAAAGGTCGGACCACATTGGGTCTATGTACGCAGCCTGAACTGCATTGCAAGAGGTTGTTTAACCCGTGACCGCAAGGTCACACAACAACCACTTTACCATTGCGACAAAATAAATAAACTATGAGAAAATCAAAATATAAAAATAGAGAAAAACATTAAGTATGAAAAAAATAAATCCTTTAACCCCTTAAACTATTTACATTTTGTCAAGAGCACTGAGAATTCATGTTTTCAAGGTTCCATTGATCCCCTATTTATAACCACAAACAGACTGTCAACTTCAATCTAGATAATTCAATCAACTTAATTTCGTCTCATTTAACTGAAACATTGATCTCGAAAGTTTATCTACCGACAACTTCTTTAGTAACTCAACATTTTTTCAGTTAACTCAATTCTGCATTAGTTGACTCAAACTTTGAAGGTCAAATCAATCTAAATACGCCTATGATCTTTTTCTAATGGCTTTTTGAGTCAATTCAACTAGATAAGTTTATGACTTTATCGACAAACAACTTATTCAATTGACTCCAACCTATTCCAGTTAACTCAGTTATGTTACTAAGAACCTTATCCTTTTCTAATGGTTTTTTGAGTCAATTCAACTAGATAAGTTTGTGACTTTATTGACAAACAACTTATTCAATTGACTCCGACCTATTCCAATTAACTCAGATATGTTACTAAGAACCTTATAGTTCTTTAGTCAACCCAAATGTTTTTCGGTCAACTAAATTTTTTTTCAGTGATTCAAGCTGAAACATAATGTTTCGATTCACGAGTAGAATATCTACAATCGGCCACTGAGTCACTCAACTGTTCAATCAATTGAAACAAATTTTTGATCCAATCAATTAATCTACTTAGAAATCTTACTTAACTTGAGATCAAGCTTTTTTGTTGACTTTAATCCAAAACATAAGTTTCTTGGTTGAGTACATGTCTAAACAAAAAATTATATAAAAAATGTAAGATTATAGTCACTCTTAATCTATCACATCTCATATACCAAGAGGCTGGTTCATCTTCAACTTGTTAATACTCCTACCTCTAGGTCTTCTTCAACTTGTCAAGAGTACTTACCTCCTCTGAGTCTTCCTCAATGACACTTGTAACACTCCTGGTTAGCGTTCACCTTCCAGGCATCTTGCTAACACTTAATGGTCTTTCGCATCTACAAAGGACTTCTATCAACACTTGTTGGTATTTTGCATTTGCCATTTACGAAGACCTCTTGGACTTCTGCAAACACATTGATTTTCTCCATCTGCTAAGTACCTCTTGGATGTTTCCATCTTCTAACAATTATTGTACTTCGTCAACATCTTCTAAAACTCATTGGACTTCATCAACATCTTCTAACACTGGTTGTACTTCTTTAACTACAAGCCAAGACCTTTAGATTTTTCGTCTGCCAAGTTAAGTATCCCGTTAACATTGACCTACTAAAGTATGATTGCACCAACAATTAGTAGCATTAGGTAAGTGTTTATATATCCAAAGATAGGATAAATGACAAAATCACCTTCTAGAACCAAACATATTTCATCATCTAATAAGCACTTTAGTTAACATAGTATGTCAAGATCTTACGACAATGATACAAAGATAATATGTTTAGTTTCATTAGTCATATATTTATACAAACAAAACAATATATTTAACCATAATTCATCATCCATATTAAAGTAAGACAAATTACACTAGCACTCAAGTATTTATTTAAAATCTATTTTCGACAAAATTTAAATACCTAAATTTTTTAGGTATTAATAATATGAGCAGGTATTTCACACTAATGAGAGTCCAAAATGCTTTAACCAACAGCATAACTACAATTAATGATCAAGATAGGACATTGAAATGTCACTGTTATATATCTTAACTCGCAGAAACTTCCCTAATAACATCCCAATTGAGCTATTTTACCCCTGTGATCAAGGTCTAATGATAACACCACATAAGAAGACAAACATTAAAAAGGGGCTACTTTAAGCAATTAGATTGAGTTCAGTAATAGTGCTGTAAGTTTAACAAGAAACTGAAAAACAAATGTAAGCCACTTACCATAACATTATAGTGAATTAATGTATAGTCCATGTCATACCCAATTACGCTGATGGATCTAAGATTCAAAGTCCTAGTGCAGAAGATGCCACGTGGAGAATTTCTTAATGAAAATGGATCCTGCATTCAGCATGCTGTAAGTTAAACAAGACATTTTCACTATTCTGTCAAATATCAGACTGTTAGCGTTAAATACCTAATAAAGCACAATATCTGTAGGGGAAATAACGAAATCCAGAGGTCACATAATGAATGGAGAACTAGATGTAGAAGCATGATTTTATGATCAGAATCTTCACAAACTCTATAATATGATCATAGAAGGCTCTTTAATGAAGAGCTGACTGGCTACAACATTAGAACATGCAGTAGAAGTCAATGTTCAACCAAACATTAGTTCTCTAATGCTAATGCTCCATAAATAGAGTAAGGAAGAACGTGCCCTATAATCCAAGTGTCATAGTAAGAAGAAAGAGGTCCTGTTTTAAATCATCCTATTATGAAACGAAGGGAAAACATCTAGAGCTCAGATAAAGATATAACTTAAGTTATCGAGCATGAATAACCATTAAATATAATACTGCAAGAAACATGAAGGCGTCAATTATTCATTAAAGCAATTATTCATTAAGGAATACAATCATTTGATCTCATGCAGGAATACAGTTCAGGCAGTATGTTTTTCAAGTTACAAACCATATACAAAAACTTGGTTAGGAACACAATAATTCAACCAATTAGCTTAAAAGTCTTACGAAAAATGTAGAGTAGGTCAAAGTAAAGAAGGTCCCTTTAGTCGTCAAAATGTCAAGAAAGCCAATGTCAAGGCACTTAGTTTTAGGATTGGATATGGTCCGGCTAGAGAGGGAAGTAGACAACCCACAGTTGTTTCAATTTTCCTTGCAAAACACAGCTTAAAAAACATGTTTGAACAAGCATGACCCCAATAATATAGAAGTTAGGCATGGTGTCATACATATTCATCTTAAACATTTTATGTCCCAGAAACTATTTCATGTATTCTCCCCATAAATTGAAATATGATCATAAAAGGCTTAGAATTTGCAATCAAGATATTGAAAAGCGAATCAAGTTTTACCTAAAAATACGCCTTAAATAGATTGAAATTTAGAAATACTCAAAATCATATTTCTTCAACTGATGAATCAAGTTTTACCTAAAAATACACCTTAAATCAAAGCTAAGTAGTGTCGATGTCTTGGAGCTATTTCTTTGAATTGTGTCATCTCACATAGATCTCAATTCTTTCTTCTTAAAGATGGGAATATCATTTCGATAGTGCCCCTTCTTATGGTACCCATTGCAAGTAACATTTTCCTTTGAGGACCCTCTTTCACTTTTTCTCTTAAAATTTTTGAAAAGTCTTTTGAAATCCATTGACTTATATATTTGCTCTTTCTCATCATTCTCTTCACATAATAGGCAATCTCATTTGCTTGATATTAATTGCTATCAAATTCGAATAAAGAGGATGATGATGAGCTATCTTCTTCTTCTCTTCCTTGGCAACAAATGCAATTCTCTTCTTTGCTTTCTTGTTTATTCAAATTTGATTCTTTATGAAGTTCCATTTGGCAAAAAAAAAACCTCATCCAACTTGAGCAATTTGAATTATTTTTGATACCTTAAAAGCATCAAGCATCAAGCATCAAGCACAAAGGTCCACAAAGGAGTCCAAGAGACTGCCTTAAATGTGTATCATAATAAAATATGGTTGTTAATCTTTTTAATTCTCTCTGATTATAAATAATTCATTGCAAATCTTTTTAATTATGTTATGCATTTGACTCATGAATTCTCCATCCCACGTCTTGAAAAAAAAGATTTGCACTAGTTTTACTAAAAGATCTCTCCTGGCCGTGGATTTAAATCTTGTGTGATACCAGCCAACACGGGTGAAATTTTTCGGTGTACGTACCAATCGATACACAAGAAGTTTTGATATCCCTATGTGCGTGTAGACGAGTCCTTCTGCAGTCTCGCCTTCTTTGTGTGCCTTCTACCTTAGTTACAAGCTCACACAAGCCTTTCCGGTTGAAAGCTTTGGCCAACTTTTCACTTTCATCACGAGCTCCACCTAAATCTTTGGTCTTCATCACAAGCTCTTCCTCAAATATAATTCATGCACATTTATCTAGAGTCACACTACACACTTTTGTGCTCATCATCTATTTTTTGCTTCCTACTATAAATTAATTATCAAGTTGGTCACGACTTCAAATATGATTTCTTTTTTGTGGTTAAGGTATGTGGTTTAGTTATGTTTGTTTACACTATACTACTTTGGATCACTAGCATAGAGCTAATTCTCCTTATTGATGGGTCAAGCTCAAGTGAGGGATGACAAACTATCAACTAGAACATTTATTTAGTGTTGGCATCCAAACAAACATACATGACATAGCCAATGTAATGTAAATGTGAACCCTTATGCTTATTAAACTCATAAGTAGATAAAAGCATAATAATTACCAGGATAAAATTGAAGAATAGAATATACCACAATTCCTAGAGCATTTAGTGCAAATTCAGCTTCTTTAGCTTCTACCCTTGCAATCTCTTCAATAGAGCCATCTAAGCTAGCTAGGCCATCAAATCCTACAAAAAAATATTAAAAGGAACAACTATTTCACTAAAACAAAAAAAAAATGATTAGTTATAGTGTTTAGGTTTTAGCACGCCGAAGATGCAGTGGAATTTTAAAACTAAGATGTAGTAGAATTTTAAAACTAAGAAGTAGTGGAATTTTAAAAAAAATTCTAAACAAGATGTTAACAAAATAGATTAGATCAAACTAAATGGAAGGCACGCAAGAATATACCTTGTGGGCATGAAGCTACTCAAGAGTATAGATTCTAACTCATCCATAAGATGCAAGACCTCAATAATGTAGTGGTCGGATAGACCAAGGTTTAAAATCTCGACCCGTGTCGAGGTTTCGATTTTGGATCGGAACGATACGGTTTCGGTATCGTATCGTGCCGTGCCGATATGGTTTCGGTATTTTTTAAATATAAAATATATTAAT